>CANYLF010709846.1:0-11466 GCA_948193215.1 Bocquillonia castaneifolia
ATAAATTTTATATAAAATTATTTTTAACTCAATAAAATTTAAATAAATTTATTAAAAATTATAAAAAATCTTATAAAACTTATAATGAAATACCAAAATTATTCAAATTAGTTATAAAATTATAAAAAATACATATAAATTTACTAAAATTAATTTATAATTATTATAATAAATTATCAAAATTTAATTAACAATACAAAATTATATCTAACAGATTGGACATTATTATTAATAAACCTCTAAAAAATACTGTAATTTAAAGAAATCAATAAAATACTAAAATCATCTAAAATTTTTAAAAATTATAAAATGTAATAAGTATGTTTCTCATTTTAAATTGAATAAAAAATAAATATTTACGTATTAGTACCGTAGGAGTAATGACTAGAGAAGCACCTCTGCAATGGAGAAAAACCTAACCAAGACTCACCACCCAAACACTACCTCAAACCCTTCTACTTCCCCTTCCAACCACCATAACAGACTCACCTCAAACCCTACCTTCTACATAAAGAATTTCCCTGCTGCTTGGACCTCGAGATCAGAAGGAGTTTAGCAAATTTGGTTACCAAGGTCATGTTTCTATTCCTAAAAAATGGAACATCAGGAGACTATATTTCGGCTTTCTACATATGAATGGCCTGGTTAATACTAGATGCATTATTCGGTGTATCAATTGCATCGAAATTGGCTCAAGAAACCTTAGGGCATTTATTGTTAGATACCCAGCAAAGAAATCCAATTCTACTACTCAGAACCATCCAGTTCACACTAAGGAACAACCCTAATCAAAAACCTGGAATGCCTCCCCTTGTGATAACCGTTCCTACGCACAGGTAGCGAACAAAAACCCTACCATAGCCAAAACCCTTTCTTTCAACCCCCCTCCTAAACCCTCCTGGCTTAATTGCTCTTTCGTAGGGGTTGCCAAATCTTCAACAGCATTGTTCAAATCCAAATCCTCTCTTGAGAATTTGAATGTTCCCTATGACCGAGTCTCCTTTCTTGGGGGAATGACTGTGCTTATTACTCTTGAATCACCTCATTAAGTTTAAGAGTTTTTTGAGGATGCCTGCTTCAAACTTGCTTCAGATTTTGATTTTTTTTACCAACATTGAGCCTTTAACGTCTAACTTGGATCAACGTCATAGGGGTTCCATTACATCTATGGACTCCTCAATTGTTTACCTTTATTGGTAATAAGATGGGACATACTTTAAAGTTACACCCTTCGATCTATGCTCGATGTAGGCTGGATTCCGGAATGGTTCTTATCTCTACTTCTGAGGATTTTATTATCCAGAACCTTAACATTCAGGTTAGCGATAAGAATTATGTGGTTCGTATTAGAGAATCTGAAGATTACCCAATCTATTTTGAGGAGATTATCCCTAATGACGTTAATGCCGTCCCAGAAATAGTAGTAGAGGGCGATTTTAGTACTGATGAGCATCAGGAAAAACACTTTCAAGAAACTATTTTAGTTCCTGAAACTCAGCCAACGAATGGCTGCATTGGTGTCAACACCCTTTTTGTTAACACCTCTCGTCGCTCCCATGCTAAGCCTTCCCATGCAGATGACTCTTCGACTCCTAGAATCCAAACACAAGAAATTATCCCTGCAGTAGTAGTCACTGAGCAGGTTCATCTAAATCAGCCTATTGATAAATTCACGAAGACATGGGAATCTAGCCTTTTCTATGGTATTTTTCAAGAGGCACATAAACAGTTCATCATGAATATATTAGCCCAAAATTTTGCTAGAGACAATGTCGCTAATTGAGCTTCTGCTCTCCTTTCGAGGTTCAACTTTCTTTTATGATAGCTTTGAATTTTATTTCATGGAATTGCCGCGGAGGTTTATCCTTTCGTCGGAAGCAACATTATTGTCGTTCTCTAGTTAAGAAAAATAATATCTCTATTTTTGCAATCACTAAGACTAAACAGCAAAACATGAATTCCTTCCTGGTTAGGAAGTTATGGCCTTCTTTAGATTTCAATCACTAAGCTGTTCCATCTCAAGGGGCATCAGGGGGTCTGTTTATCATCTGGAATACATCTATTATCGATGTCTTTAATGTTTCAATTGGAGACAGGTGGATAGCTATAGACTTTCAGTTCTATGGGAATCAAATTCGGCTTGTTCTGGTTTATGCCCCAATGAGACTAATGCTAGAGCTGAGCTTTGGAGGGATTTGAGTGGTTCTTTGTTACAATTTGATGGCCCCCTCTTTGTTATAGGAGATTGTAATGAGATTTTACAGATGTTAGAGAGGAGCAACCGCAATCAAATTTGTAGCTCCATGCTAGAGTTCTAAAATTTTGTGCACTCCTCTAACCTCATTGAAATGCCTTTGAAAGGTAGGCAATTCACTTGGTGCAACTCAACAAGTTGATCCAGAATAGATAGATGTTTCATTTCGGTAAGCACAAATCTTCATTGGCCGAATTATACCCTCACAGCTTTGTCCAGGCTCCATTCAGATCATGTCCCCCTTCTGAAGCTGAAGCTACTTTTCTTTCGGAGTTAACAGCGTCTGCTAGTTCATGTGCAAAATCTCTAGAATCATTTTGGCTCCAAAAATCTAGATTGATTTGGGCTTTCCTGGGAGATAAAAATACTAAGTTCTTCCACTCTCTACACATATGCACTACAGGAACAACTTCATATCCTCTATCTCTTTAGGGGAAAATGTTTACTCTGACCCTCAGTCTATCAGAGATGCTATCTTTCGCTTCTATAAGGAGTTATATAGACAGCCTAACAATCCCATCTTTAGCCTCGATTCTCTCAGCTTTACCTCATTGAACCAGTGCTTGCAGAAAGTTTGGTTGAGCCGTTTACTTTAGAAGAGGTTTCATCAGCTTTACAATCTTACTATGATAGCAAAGCCCCAGGCCCTGATAAATTCAATTTTCTTTTTTATAAGAAAGCATGGGAGATTATGAAGCATGAGATTATGGACTTATTTCACAATCTCCACTCTACTGGCAGTGTCTCTAGAGATCTTAATCACTCCTTTATGGTTCTAGTGTCGAAAATAAAAGATGCTCAGCAACTCAATGGTTTTCATCCCATCAGCCTTGTAAATGGTATGTGCAAACTTTTTTCAAAAACTCTTGCTAGATGGCTAACCCCTATTATCTTGAAAAGGTGATGAGAAGAATGCGGTTTCCTTAATTATGGACTCAATGGGTGTTAAGTATATATGCTGTCCTCCTTTCGAGTATCTCCTTTGGTTAATGGGTCTCTAATTCATCCATTCTCCATGGAGAGAGGAGTTCGTTAGGGGGATCCTCTATCTCCGTTTCTGTTTGTGTTAGTGGTTGAGGGGCTGAAGACTCTCATGTTTAGAGTAGTGGAGGGGAATAAAATTGGAGTGAAAATTCAATCTGATTTTGATCATACTTGTCTCTTACAGTTTGCAGACGATACCCTCATTTTTATTAAAAATGATCTTCAGATGCTAGATAACTTTGTCTGCCTCCTGCGATGCTTCAAACTTATTTCGGGGCTAAAAATAAATTTTAGAAAAAGCTCTTTGGGTGGTATTCATGTCTCCAACAAGTCACTCTCGCAGGCATTAGACTTGATTGGATGTAATTTCGATAATTTTCCTCTTAAGTACTTAGCTCTTCCTCTGTCAATTAGAACTCTTTCAACTGGGATGTGGAACCTGATTATCTTATAGATGCAGCTGAAATTATCACACTAAAATGGTACTTTACTTTCCCTTCCAGTAGACTTGTCCTTATTAAGTTAGTGCTTCAAAGTGTACCTATTTTCCACCTCTCGATTTTTACCATTCCCAAAACTATTCAGAAAAAAATTCAAAGCCTTCTTACTCAGTTCTTATGGAGAGGTAGTCAAGATATAGGCATCTGTAAGGTATCATGGGACTGTATTTACAATTCAATAGAATTTGGTGGTTTAGACCTCATGCCTATGGATGTGATTAACCAAAGTCTCTTAACTAAATGGGTATGGGATCTTCGCAATGAGGGGATCAACTCTCTATGGGGAAGAGTAATTGTAGTTGGTTCGGGATTGAATTCATGGAGAGACTTGGAAAATTCTATCACTAGTCGTGTCTCCCCGGTTTAAAGGGGCATAATTAAGACGTGTGTGAGAAATCAACTGGTGTGGGATTCTTTTATTGCTGGTTGCTCTATTTTTGTAAAGAATGGCATGAAAATGTCATTTTTGCATGATTCTTGGCTTTTAAATGGTTCATTACAAGAACCTTTCCCTCAGCTCTAATTTCTTCATAGAGAACCGAACATCTCAGTTCACCAATGTCGTGCAGCAGACTGGAACTTAAGGTGGAACAGATCTCTACGGGTTATTGAATTGCAATAATACCAGCAAATGAGAAGTCTATTACCAGCGTTTTCATTTAATGATAGGCAGGCTGATAAACTTTGTTGGCTCGGGAAACAACAGTCATTCTCCGCAGGATCGTTTAAACATCATTTGAGGAAGCCTCCCGACCCTATTCCTGCAGGGAACTTCAAACAGATTTGGTCATCCAAAGCAGCTCCAAGGGTTCAATTCTTCAATTGGCTTGCTTGGCACAACAGCCCAATTCTTATCTCTGCGAGGAGTTAATTTACCAAATGAATCTCTTTGTCCTTGATGTCTGCAGATACCGGAATCAACCCCTCATGTGTTGCTTCATTGTTCTAATGCTAATAGAGTGTGGAACTGGTACTTCAAAAAATGGCAGTTGCTTTTTGTCCTTCCCAATGGCATCATAGAATTTATCATTCAATGGGAAAGTCTTTTGGTACAACGACAATATAAGGCTTTGTGGAGATTAATTTGGCTTTAGTCTTCTTAGGCAATCTGGAAGAGTCGGAACGCAAAGATTTTCAACAACAAGGACCAAGATTTAGTATCTCTAATTCAGAAAATCATCCAAGAAGCTGTTTCTACTTACAAAATTAAAAACCATGATTTCCCATATTCTGGTCTAGATGTTTTCGCTCCTTTGATATTTTATTTGGTTAACTCTTTGTGATATAGCTTGGTGTTATTTCCTATTTGGCGATGACACTTTAAGCATTCTTTTTTCCACTACTTGTGGAGTAATAAAATTGCCTATTCCTAAAAGTTCTCATATAATTAAATAAGTTTTGTAAACTTTTTCTCACAAATTATACACAATTAATCTAAAAATATAGTTATAAAAGATAATTATCTTATTTTTTATTTTTTAAATATGAAAAAATTTAGATGAAAAATAATTATCACACAATAAATCAATATTTTATTAAATTTAAAATGAGAAAAATATTTATTACATTTTATAAATTTTTTTATATTTTTTGAAAATTTTAGATAATTTTAGTTTTTTATTGTTAATTTTTTCAATTATAATATTTTTTGAGAAATTCATTAATAATAATTTCCATTATTTTAGATATAATTTTTTAAATTAAATAAATTTTAATAATTTGTTATAATAATTTTTGTAATTTTATATGTATTTTTTATAATTTTATAACAAATTTTAATGATTTTTTTATTTTATTATAAGTTTTATAAGATTTTTTTATAATTTTTAAAAAATTTATTTAAAATTTATTGAGTTTAAAAAATAATTTTAAATAAAATTTATTGATTTTTTTGAATTAAAGGTGGTTTTATAAGAATTTATTAGCTAAAAATGAAGTTCAGGGACTAAATTGAGCTTTTTTTTCATGCAATCGAACCCTTTGACCTATTGACTAGTAGCCAAAAAAAATGGAGGGGGTAAATAGTTGGACGGAAGCAAACCTAAAGGGGTTTTTAATTGAGTGAAAAAAACTCAGCGGGCAAATCATTGAATTGTACAAACTTTAGGGGGCAAAAGATATTTATCCCTATTGTTTTTTGTTAGCTTTGTTTTTTTTCAGAGACTGGGAAGTTCCGATATTAGAAATGGTCCTGAATACAATCTACTCCAATTTACGCTTTACTTTGGGTGTGCCAGAGAGTGTAGGTCCCTCAACCGATGTACCTGACTTGTCAAATGTTTTGTGGGTGTGGATCCGCTACAAAAGTATCCCACAATATCACTAAAGACTTAGCAGAACTGTGGGAATAAAGGGGCTGTTGTTATAGAGTTAGTAGCCTTTTCAACTACTAGTAGAACTAGCTATTAAACTATAGAACTTGTATTTCTAAAGGTTAAACAGAATTGGTAGTTGAAAAGAGGACTGATGCATGAAAAGTAAATTGATAAACTAAGCCAAACTTGCAGGGAAGAACTTTGAGCTAAAGTAAGTAAGACTTGGTAGAAATAAACTAACTAGTTTTGTTGAAATTGAGCTAAGTACAAGAACTTGAAAATTAAAGATAAAAGGCAAAGCTTAGAAATTGAAATGTAAACTGTAGAAACTAAGTTGCTAAAGATAATTGATTGTTAAGCCTTTAGGTGATTTACTGTTGAAAATTTTTGGTCCTCTTTAAGTCTTCTTTTCTTCTATTAATGTTCACTATTGCCTTTCACCTGCAGGAGCAGTTCCTTGATGGAAACAGCTAGAATCAAAGCAGTTACCACCTCCTTTCTTCCCTTTAATTTTTGTTGAACACGTGAATGGCCAAGTCTCACTTCTTCAGTTGGATATCCATTAGCCGTTGTTACTTCTAGGAGCTACCACTTTTCTCAGACTTCAGTTAGACATTGCTTTCCACTGCCCACATTGCCTCTTCTTGAACTGGCCTCTCCAGATCACTACGAGAAGCTCCTATTTTTCTATAACTCTATTTGCATATAGAGGTCTCTAGATTGTTCATCTCTCACCATGATCACCACTACACCTGTTAGTAATCTTAATGCCAAAAAAGATGCTGTTATCTCAGGAATAACAGAATTGCTACCAAACATCATCATCTTGGTGGTTCTTGACCTATTTTCAGGTTGTCTGGGTTTTGAATTGCAATCCTGATTTAATGTCTAAGTAGTCCTCATTCCACTAGGCCTTTCTTTTCTAGCCTCTGAATATCCTTAAAGCATCAACTCTGTTACTACTCAA
Organism: Bocquillonia castaneifolia; assembly: GCA_948193215.1. Classification (NCBI taxonomy): domain Eukaryota; kingdom Viridiplantae; phylum Streptophyta; class Magnoliopsida; order Malpighiales; family Euphorbiaceae; genus Bocquillonia; species Bocquillonia castaneifolia. The sequence goes on from CANYLF010709846.1 coordinate 7,021, forward strand.
GGTCTAGCATCATACCTTAACTTATTTCTTGTCGATTTGATTTCTAGTCTTTAGTCATTTACCATACTGGCCCTCAGTGATCGTTTACCTTTGTTGGCCTAATTACTTTTAATCTAACTTATTTTGAGCTTAATAACCTTGATTAAGCATCTAAACAAATTCCCAAGTGTGTAGGTTGAGTAAGTAGAATCAAGGATTGGCAAAGTGACCTATAAATCACGGTAATGATCAGGCTCATCGCCCCCGCGATGACCTTATCGCCCCTGTGATCTGCCTTCATCGTGCCCAAGATATAGTAGTAAAAAATGATCAAAGCTTCTGTAACTTTGGTCACGCCCACAATGAAGCCATTGCCCCTGTTACTCAAGAAGTAGTAGGTTCACTTGGAAAGACAGGTTTGAAACCAGTAGATCATGCCAGTGACCATAGGGATCACCTTGCGACCCTTGTAAGGAATTGGATTCAATAGTGTGCATCACCCTCGTGATGTCTATCAACATCACTGTGATCCAAGTTCCAGAAGACCCCTTTCAAGCCTTTCCCATTGGCTAGTTCATCACGATCGCGACTGAGATGATCACCCCCACGACCTTCTAAAAAAACTAGCTGTTGAACTACTTTTTGAATATCACGGCCGTGACATGTAAGATCGCCCACGTGACATGACATCCTATAGAGCATTAAATACAGTTTTTACTATCCATTAGAGACAAATTTTGAGATATTTCTAACAACTAGTTTTGGGTGTTTTAGCTATAAATACTGTGGATAGAGCGCCCGGGAGCCTGCCCGTCGCTTGGTGTCTAATGGCAATGGTGACAGATTCAATAAATGGATATTTGGATTTTTATGAAAACATTTTGGAGTTGCCACCCGAATTGCATCGGGATCACCTAGTGATTAACAAACAGGTAGATTTCATAGGAACCTCATTCATCATCACTCCAGATGATTTCTGTGTTCAGAATGAGTCATCCATTCTTGGGGTAATTTCCTATTTAATTAAGTAATAAGGTCATTATTTCCTACAAAAGGCAAACAATATAAAGCGATAAATCTCTTGAAAAGTAGCATGCATTGAATGGGTGTGCCTAATATTGTTTCTAACTGGTTATACTTCTACATTAGGTTCGATATAATTAACCCTGATTGATTGAGTGCAGTTGGCTGTATTTGGTGGGTTTGCTACTTATTTTGAAAATAGTTAGCCAAGTGGTTTATTTCCTTATCTATTTACATACAGAACATCCACAGTTAGTTTCTAGCTTATTTTACATATATTTACGAGTTAATATTTGCACATTAATTTATTTATTATTTACCCAAAATATTGGAATGGCAGTAATATACATACACTCTTAAAGAAAGGAAAGGTGAAATGAGTTTCTATCATTTTATTGTACTTATTACCGGGTTTATTTATTATAAATGTCTGATTAATTATTTACCATGTAATTCTTGGTGATTGCATAAATGTTAATAGGGTTAGAAATGGTAGCGATCGATAGACTAATCCCGGATGGGATTAATCTATCGACCTCGTAGCTTCAACCAGTTGAACCATCGTAATTTTTTGAGTCGATTCTTGACCTGTTTATTACTTGGCTTTTGAATATAATATATGGAAATGATAGTCATAACTCTAAGGAGTCTATAGACATCCTATATCTCAAGCATCTTAACCTAGTATGAATTACATCAAGAAGTGTTCCAAAAGATGTCTTAGATGTAGAACTCAAATGTCAAAGGCATTTTGGGCATGCAGTTGATGGAATTAGATCAAAGTCAAAACACAGAAATTAAAGTAGACTTCCTGAATTTCAGTTTAGACTTAAGAATTGCTCAATTTGGAATTCATACAGCTGAGATATGCCCCTCACAAGTTAGGCCAAAATCAAGATCACTCCTTCGGACCTTCAGCGTGATGATTTGGATGAATCTTTGATGATCCAGTAGAACCGTTATGATCATCTGGCTGAATCATCATCAAAACTTCAAAAATGGCCCAGAATTGGCCATCTAGAAGAAAGTTGATCATCTGGACGGATTGTTGATCATCTGGACGGATTATTGATCATTCAGATGAATGTTTGTGATCATCAGGCCGAATCTGTAACCTGAAACAACAACTTTGAAGCTTTGTATCAACCTGTTTATCACAAATTTTACCAAATGGAATATACAAAACAATAAATGGAAGCCTAAAGAAGTTATAAAAATCTAGAAATGGCCAAAGAGATGAACTTTTGAGGTAACCCAATTTATTGGACCAAAATCACGTTTTGATTTATAACTTCAGTTTCGGGGCTTCAAAATTCAATCTGATTACTCCTACTTCCTTTTGGCTTCACTTAGAACTCACATGTATAGAAAGAGTATAATAATAAATTAGTATGTAAAGTGGGAAAAAGTTATAGTAAGCTAAAAATAAAGAAAATATGAACGAAATGAGCTTATTCTAATGTATGGATGCTTCGTGGATGGTTGATTACCCTAAGAATGGAGGTATGTTACCGCTTTCGAGTAGAAGTGAGCTTTTGGATTGAAAAAAAGTAAGTTTTTGCTTCCTCAATAATGGCCTCCCCCCTTCTGTTTGAAAACAAGTAAGTTTTTATAGAGAATGAAGGAATCTCCTTAGTAACTTGGACAAGTTGCAGTATGGGCATAGCATAGGTAGGCTTTGATGGCCTACTAACTTTTCCAGCAACTTGTTGCAGCATGGCATAGGTCAGTGTAGACTTGACATGATATAAATACATGAATCTATCCCAAGTAAGTCATTTCAAAGTGATAATTCGGCCTCACCTATAATGATCAATCGGTTGAATGATCACCAAAGGTCCGGTTGGATCCTTTTGGGCTTAAAAATGGGCTTATGAAATGTGGGCCAACCTAGGATTTTCACTAGTCCGACCGGATCATCAATGGACCTGAAATTCATTTTTGAGAACATTTTGAAATTATTTTCAACCCTTCGGCTCATTTCTACGAGAAACTGGGTAACAGAGTGGTCCAAACTAGACCGTATTCATCACTGGGCTCCCGCATCGCTTTCACATACCTGCATCCAAAAATTCAGTGTCTACAGTTTGCTCCCACTTTGTCAGAGTTTAGCAATGTTGAATAAACATGAATAAGCAAATGGTGAAGCAAATAAATGTGCATAAACATAATTAAGGATACAGAAAAGGATACTGCCCGGGTGGTCGATAGTCATCACCGAGGGATAGAGTCTAGGACACTTAGGTTCTGCTAGACGATAGATCTGGAGCACTTGGGTTCTAGAGATAGAGTCTAGGACACTTAGGTTCCACTAGATGAGAGATTTAGAACACTTGGATTCTAGAGATAAAGTCTACGACACTTAGGTTTCGCTAGATGAGAATTTAGAACACCTAGGTTCCGCTAGAGAAGGAGATCTAGGACACTTAGGTTTCACTAGACGAGAGCCTAGGACACTAGGGTTTCGCTAGACAAGGGTATTTAGGAGACTTGGGTTCCGCTAGACGAGAGCCTAAGACACTTGGGTTCTGCTAGACAATGAGATCTAGGAGACTTGGGTTTCACTAGATAAGGGTATCTAGGACACTTAGGTTCTGCTAGACAACAGCCTAGGACACTTGGGTTCTACTAGATAATGAGATCTAGGAAACTTGGGTTTCACTAGATGAGGAGATCTAGGACACTTAGATTCTGCTATACAAGGGTGTTTAGGACACTTAGGTTCCACTAGACAAGAGCCTATGACACTTGGGTTCTGTTAGATATGGAGATTTAGGACACTTAAGTTTCACTAGACGAGGGTATCTAAGACACTTAGGTGTCGCTAGATAAGAGTCTAGGACACTTGGGTTCCGTTAGAGAAGAGCCTAGGATAGTTGGCTTCCACTAGACAAGGAGATCTAGGACACTTGGGTTCCGCTAGACGAGAGCCTAGGACACTTACGTTCTGCTAGATAAGAAGATCTAGGACACTTGGGTTCTACTAGACGAGAGCCTAGAACACTGGTATCCTAAAAGGCATCTGGAAGTGACTCGCTGTCACCTGAAGTTTTTGAAAGTGGCTCGATGCCATCTTGATTCTAGAGTTGAAGGTGATGTGCTATCACCCGTGATTGCTAAAGATAGCTTATTGCCGACTGGATTTATAGAGTAGAAGGTTGTAAGTAATAGTGCCCTAGGCCTATTGTGTGGATATGGTATTTTGACTATTTATGAGAATTTATTATTATCATGATTTGTATGTTTATTATATAATAAAGTCCTTGAATAATATTATTAATTATTCTAAATGTCCCTAGGAATAACAATGAATTAAGATTAGTATGAAATTTGATTGATATTCATGGGATGAATATGTGTATGAGATACAAATCAAATTTATATGTATTTGTTGAGAATAAAGATTGGACAGACCCGCCTTGAGATTAATACATGGATCAAAGT
>CANYLF010710090.1:0-29034 GCA_948193215.1 Bocquillonia castaneifolia
TTTAGTTTAAGATTTATTATAATAACTAAGCCTTTTGTACCATGCAGAATAGAGTTATTATGTCAGTATATAACTATATATAGTTGTCTGGCCGTCTCCTTCATTGCAGTTCTTTTCATGTCAAGTAAGCATTGCATAACTTGCACCTCTTTAGAAATTGGACAAAGAAACATACCCGAATCCCATAAATAAAAGCTACGAATTTAATTAGGTTAATTTTTTTTATTGCTGTCTTGTAGATAAATCAAAAATAGAAAGTGATTTTAATCCATCCATCCACATTTCCAGGGCCTTGTAGTAGACATGAAAGGCACCTTCTTCTGTAACAAGATAGGCTAAGACTTGAGAGTTTTATATGAATAATTGCTTAGAGAACCATTTTACAATGGTCTGATCCGTCTATACTCTATAGTTTAAGTCTACAGTCTACGGTTCGGGTTCTATCCGAATCATTCATCTAAAGTTATATTTCATTTTTTTTTAAAAAAAAAAGGGTCCAACTTATATTACTATTGAGTAATGTTATTCCCTGTTATTTTTCAATTTACATTTAAATTCATTGTATTTTCATTTAATAATACTCTATATTAGACTGGAGTACGATACTTGAGGATAACATAGTGTTAGCCTTTAAAAAAATGAATTGTAATTTGTCTATGGATGGACCATCCCATAGCCTTTACCATGCTTAGAAATAAACTACTACTCACACCTTATTAGAAGTTTTTTTTTTCCTTATATATAGAAAAATTTCTATGTATTGCACTCCGGTTTAAACAGTATAGGTGTAGAAGGAATGTGGCCATTTTAGTGATTGGCTGTCTTGATGGCTTCAAAGTGCATAAATAAGAAAAAAAGGCAAAGAATAGGGTCACTGCTTTTTTTTTTCTATAGCCATCTTTGTTTCTTTATATGCAAAGGCAAAAACAAATCTATTAGGCAGGGCTAGAATCATGACTAGAGTTTTAGACCAGTTCCAGCATTTTTTTTTAATTTAATGACAACAGAAAAAAAAGACTATTCAAAATTATATATATCTCTACTCAAAAAAAGAAACAAAAAGATGCAAAAGGGCTGAATAAGCCCTCAAACTTTTGGTCAAAGATTTTTTAGGCCCCTTAACTTTGACTCAGTTCAACTAGGTCTCTAAAGTAAAAAATTTGGTACAATTACACCCTTTAGTCAAAAAAAGTAAAGCTACTAATAAATTTTAAAATTTTTATTCTAAAATTTAATTTATTTTTTATTTTAAAAATAATTTTTTATATGTATCATATTGATTATATCTTTTTAAATACTTTAAGCACCTTTTATTGTTATAGAACTATATTTTACACTTATTTTTTTAAAAAAAATTCATCAATTTTACCAAAAACATTCACTAAAATTGTAACAAATTTTTTATTAAGTTAAACAAGAATTTTTCAATCATAAAATATAAAATTTCACATAAAATTTATGGAAAATTAAAAATGACATTTATTGTATCAAATATGTTGTGATAGATAAATTTTTATTTACTATAAATTAATCTAATAATGTGATATTTTATTATGTTTTTTAAATTAAATTTATTCTACCAAATAACAAAAATATAAAATTAAAATACTTGAAAATTTTAAATACAAATTTTTAAAATTTATTCTATTAAATAAAAATATAAAATTTTAATACTAAAAAAAATAAAAAAATTCAGGACTAAGTGACAGTTTTATTTTTTGACCGAAGGGTGTAATTGCACTGAATTTTTTACCTTTAAGGACCTGATTGAATAGAGTCAAAGTTAAAAGGCTAAAAAAATCTTTGGTCAAAAGGTTAAGGGCTTATTTGGGCCTTTTGCCTAAAAATATCAAAATTTTCTTATAATAATAATAATAAAATTGGTAATCCCCTCAAATAATAATAACAATAAAAATATGTAGCTGCATGTTGCAGTGACCAAAGTAGGTATACAGAGGGAGAATCTTGTTTTGATTTATATAAAATTTGTTTTATTGAATAAGACATGTCATATTTTGGGTTAGAAGAGAGAGAGGATGACATTTCAGAAGGTGAGAGTGTATTGTTTCAGAGGGAGGAAGGTAAAGCTAGTTAAAGAGATAGTAAATGAGGTTAGAGTATTTTTCAGAGAAAATGAAAATGGCAGGAAAATGGTTTTAATGGGATGCCACTTTTTTTTCTAAGTGACAAGAACATAATAAAATCACAAATGCTTTCTCTCTTCAAAAGGGAAAGAAGAGCATGACCTTTTTAAAGCCATGCAGTACAACAGTTCTATACTCAGTTATGTTGTTGCTATCCATAATCTACTTTTTAACCTGTAAATCTTGTTTTAGATTTTGCTTGGATTTTCTGTTCCTGCAGCTAATTAAATAGCCCCCACTCAGCTTCCTTCTCATTTAATGCCATATTCATAAATATCAAATCTATTATATCATCATCATTATTTTTGTTTGTTTTCCTTGAAAATATATGTAGAATTTGATTGGCAGTCAAGTTTTGTCCCATAATGCAAAATACCAACTTAATTATTATCATAATAGGGAACATCTAAAATTAAGTTTCTTGAACTTTTGGAACATGAGCTTGATCAATTATAAGTCTCAGCCATTTTTAAGTACTTCATTGGCTATTAAATATTGTTTTGAACCATTTTAACAGTCACAATTGATGACAAAATAATGAGGCAACAGCAGATGAACTCCTAGTCATCTTTTACATTGCTAATATATATATCTCATGACAATGATTATATACTAAATTGCACATTTATACTTTTTGTTCATCATTTTCAATAATCAAAATTCTTCAAGGCCTCAAATGTATAATGCATTCAATTGGACATCCATTATTTAACATTGACTTGTGCATAATGCACTGCAGGTCTCTGAGCTGCTCCACATTGCATGTCCCCTCCTGATAATAGAATTAGAAAATAGCAAAAGTTGAAATCAATAATAGAACTTTTGTATTGTTGGGACTTGGATTCAGCCAAGTTCTATATATATTGAAAATTTTATTAAGTGATGCAATGAAACAGAGCAAGTATATTATCATTATTATTAAAAACAACTATATATAATATATGATCCATTAATAATAATATTCATTTATATGATTTGTGGCTACAGTACTACTTTGGCAAGTTCTAATTAAACATCATCATTATTATTATTGTCATTCACTTCTTCTGGAAGATGTTGTCTGCAAGTGGGTGCTGGGAAGATTAATAAGTTGGTTCTTGGTAGATTAGGTTACTAGGTGTAGATAATTTTAATTATCAGTCGTTTGTGCACTTAGAAAATTAAATTAAATTATACTAGTATAAGATTAAAAAGGCCAAATCTTTTTTGTGCAGCTAGCTAGTATCTCGAGTTGATCCTATATTATTATTGTTAACATATTACATTGCTAAATTACAATGAACAAAGTACAAATGTTGGACATCTAGCTTTTGTAATAAAACTTAAAGGTCACGTTCTAAAGAAGTTTGATTTTAGCCGGCTAATAAACACCACAAAGGATATATGCTTTGTGAATATTCTGGATCATAGTAGATACCACCAACAAGAAAACCATTATTGATTTTAATGTATACGAACTATAAATACAAGAATTAATGACCATCCCAAAATATAATTAAAATTAATCAGCAAAATATGGATCGCCTTAAAGTTGTGCTTGTCACTGGCTGTGCTAAAGGAGGCATTGGCTATGAATATTGCAAGGCATTTGCGGAGAAAAATTGCCAGGTAATAGCATCCGACATCCCACATCGGATGAACGACATGTTAGACCTGAAATCGGTGAAGAACATCGAGACAGTAGAGCTCGACGTTTCGTCGGACCAAAGTGTGTCATCGGCGGTGAGAAATGTGATATCAAAATATGGAAGAATTGATGTACTAGTGAACAATGCAGGGATAGGAAGTACAGGGCCATTAGCAGAAATTCCACTAGAAACAATAAGAAAAGCTTGGGAAATAAACACATTAGGGCCATTAAGGATGGTACAAAAAGTAGTGCCCTACATGGCATCAAAGGGAAGTGGAAGTATAGTAAATGTAGGGAGTGTTGCTGGTATAGTGCCAACACCTTGGGCAGGATCATACTGTTCAAGTAAGGCAGGGGTCCATTCAATGAGCAATACATTGAGAGTTGAGCTTAGGCCTTTTGGAATTAATGTTGTGCTAGTTATTCCTGGTGCTATTAGATCAAATTTTGGTAGGGCTGCTTCAGAGAAATTGGAAAATCATGATTGGAATTTGTACAAGGATTTTAAGGATGCTATTGCTGAAAGAGCCAGGGCTTCTCAAGGTACCAAAGCTACTGATGCTTCTGTTTTTGCAACACATGTAGCTAACAAAGTTTTGAGTCCTAAACCTCCTAAGCAGATTGTATTTGGTCATATGACTGGTTTGTTTGCTTTGCTTTCTTGGTCTCCCCTTTGGGTTAGAGACCTTTTCTTTTCCCATCGTTTTAGTGTAAAGAAAAAGTCTAACTTGTAATCATCACAAACATTTGTAATCGACCTGAGAGTTTAAGATGTTCGAATCTCCAACTTAAAAAAAAATTGTCATGTATCAATTATTCAATAGGATAAGAAGCTTGTGAAATATAAAAAAATAAAAAGGGTATCTGATTATGTGCATGAAGAATTTTGTGATGATAGTATATAACTTTTCGTTAGTGATCTTGTCTGGGTATCAATACAAGTGCCTTCATGTGACAAATTACTTAATGGGAGAATAATTGAGGTGCAAGGAAACAAAAAGTGTAGTTAGGTCTTTATATGGTTAAAGGGGTGTCCCTGATCTAGTGCCGCCTTTACCCAAAGTGAGAGTAAATTCCTTTAAGCTCTATTATTTGAGGTTTCCGTTAAGTGAAATGGATGGGCAACAAAACTTGTAAACATTGCTTTCATTCATCAATGTCACTTGCCAATATGAAACTAATTAAGCATTAAAATTTTCAAAGGGCATTTAGATTATAGTATGTAAAAGTTAGGAAGTAATCCTATTCCAAAGGACATAAATAATGGCATGTGAATGTGTGAGGAGGAATGAGTTAAGGCCATGACTCTGATGAAGGGTTTTACTGACAGGCCCTATTAAAAGCAGACAGTGAAGAAAAAAGAGACAGCAAGAACCAATACCTGCCCATATTGCATCCACAAAAAGGTTGGTGAAAATGAAAGAAAGCAAAAATTGCTGAGGTAAAACGAAGTTTTTTAGATAGGCCCATCCCACCATTTGTAGAAAAATCCCACTGGCCCCTAGTGCTATTGTGGGTGGATTTACTCATCATTACTTCAATAAAAAAGGAGGTCTCTTTCTCTTCTTCACTCTTCTTTCACTTACATTACATTTCTCTCTTCTTTCTTTCCTTTGCTTACATTTTCTTCCAAACCCTAAAACTTCCCCCCCCAAGCCCCGCCCCCCCCCCCACTCAAGTCTCTTTTCAAAACCCAAATAATTTCCTCTAGAAAATCTGTCTCCATGAATTTGGGTCATGCAAAATTTTGCATGCAAATATGTTTTTATTTTAGGTCAAGTTATATGTGAGTGTTGCCAAATGCCAATCCAATATGATAATATCATTTATTTAATTAAATAGTATATATGGTCCAATTCTGACCCAATAACAGCCATGGACTCATTTCTCCTTTTGAAGCAATTAGTTCTATTGTTTGTTGCATCATAGAAAACCATGAAAATGTCAAAATCATTGGAGAGGTGTTTCTTTTGTCTTGTCATTGTCTCTGCTCTTCACAAGTCCTTGAATAAATGTAATTTCTGAACAAGGGACGGCATTTCGGCTTGGAGTTATCATATGAACATTACTTAGATTAGTATATTGGAATTAAGTCCAAAACAACTATAGGAAATATATGTGTTTCATTTTTGTTTGTTATTATCATACTTGTAAGCTATTATTGTTATTAGGACTTCCGCCATGAAAGGCCAGCTTTTGGCCCAGCAATTAAGACAAGAAGGCGATCACAATTTTTTTTTTTTTTAGTTTACCCTTGCTTTTGTCGTTGTTGGATATTTTTTTTCTTTTTTTTGGCTTTGAATTTTGTCTTCAAGAATTAAAACCTCCTAAAGTGGATTTAGTAAAGTGCTTTTTGAGACTAATAAACCTTTAATCCTATGGAATACAAATATAAAATGCATATCCTACAAAAAGCATGTTCCTTAAGGGACCTTCATCCATCATTCCAAGAATATTTACTTTGAGTCATTCATGCCCCCTTACATTGAACGAAATATCACTTTATAGCCTTCCTCTTTCTTTTATTCCTCCATTCTTTCTTTTTGGGTATTTTTTACTGATAATTTATTGCCCTTTCGTAGCTAGAACTATTAATTGTTAGTGTTATTGGACAATATAAGCATGTATAGATATCAATTTTAAATCGAAATTGAACTAGAACTGAATCAGTAGTTAAGAATTGGAATTAGAACCAACATCTAAGATTTGATTTTAATTCTAGAAAAATAGAAATCAGAAATCAAAGATTCCAATTTATTTTCAATTCTGAATCATAATTATTAGTTTTATAAAACGGTTTGGAACTAAAAGTGAACTAGAATCAAACAATCAATTCTAGAACTATAATTAGAACTGTCCTGTTTAAATTTTATTCCGAATCTTAAACAAATCTAGATCAATGGATTCAAAAGTTTCGATGTGTACTCAAGGATTATATCCTCAGTTTGAGAATTCTAACTTGAAACTTATACCTATAAAGTAAACCCTAATTACCATGGAGATTTTGTTTTTTCTGAAACAATGAAGAGAGTCTATACATTAAGCAATGTCTATTTCTTAATTCTATAATGTTAAATATAACTGAATTTGAACTCGTGATTTAAGACAAAGGCACTTGAAAATAAAGGGCAATTAGCCTTTTTTCATCATTGAGAGTTCTAGTAAACCATGGATAACGGAGTCAATAGCTAGTTCTCTTTCTTTATTCTTTCAAACTCATCAATCGTTTAATTTATAGGGACATAAATTTGAGCTTCTTCTACAGTAAATACCAATCAAAACTTAAATGCCTTTTGTCTTTTAACGACCAACAATGTTGAAGATAGTTGCTCATCTCGATAAAGTCTACCTACCATGATCTTACTAATTCATTTCACCAAAATAAATTATCGCTTTCTGTTGGTAGAATAAAAGGTTCAAAGTTCAATTTCAAGGGGATTGATAATCCGATGCAATATGCTCTTAATTAGGCCACATCAGTATCACCTTATCAATCAATAATCTCCTCACTAAAAAGCGGAGAATAGGCTAAAACATAACTTTTATTGATTAAATATTTTGATTGGGTTAATGAACAATAAAAATGTATAAAGGGATGGAAAATGTCAATGAAATTATAATGAAGAGATGAAAAATTTTAAATTTTAATGAAATTTTTTGCTCAAAAGTTTCTATACTGAACTCTCAACAATAAATAATATAACAGGAATTAAAAATAAATAAAGACTACCAGTTTTGATGGTATTATAATCTTATCTAGAATTAATCAGACAACTAAATGACTCCTAAAAGATTGCTTCTTCTGTAAAAAAATAATAAAATTTTTAAATTGATAATAAATATTGTTAGATATAATAAAGTAATATAATCCAAAACATTAAAGCAGAAAGTAAAATTGAAAAAAAAAAACAAGAATAGAAAATTAAACCGTAAATTTGGACGGAAATCAACAGTGGACAGGAAAACAGAACAGTTGAGGCCTGTGGATCACAGTCCCCTTAAGACAGATTCACCCTCTCCTCGGTGTTAGAGAAACATAGGTGTCTATTTCCCAGGATACAACAACACTAGCCTAAAACGACAGCACAAATATGAAGGCTAAAACGAACTCAACCATGTCTTCTTCTATCACCAAAAAACAGAAAGGAATTTTGAAGGGAAAGAATAATACCGCCGCAAATTTTTTTAAGAGAGATTAAAAATGTTTTTGCAAAGCCAAAAATATATATATGGAAGAGGAAAGGAAAATTAGGGCAGAGGAAAAAGACAACCAATTAAAGTTGGCAATTAAGAGTGCGCAGCAAGTCAGAGTAATCCGCAAGTAATCTGAACTATTCTAGATTATAGAGTTTGTTGAGAAAATAAAAATTAATTTAATGGGCTAAAATTTGGCTGGTCCACCGTGGCCCAACCTGACCGGACATTTCGCATCACCCACGTCATGCAGGTTCGCCCCTAACCCCGAGGTAGGTGGATTTGCACCACCCCTGCGCATGCAAGAGAGAGCATTTTGGCTTACACATTTACAAACCAATAAAAGGGTCCAAGCTTATAAACACCTTCCAAAACTCACACACTTCTGATGTGGAACTTTGTGTTTTTAAGCTCCCTTTATATTTTCTCAACAACATTACCAACTTGCTTACTTTGAGCATCAATTTCTCATTCATCACTCAACCATTTTGAGCACATAATATACCATTTTAAAGATCTTATGGAGTAGAATACAAATGCATAATTTGTTATTTAAATCTCAAACTTTATCAATAAATTATTATGTCTCAAAATATAAAAAAAAATCCATTATTTTCCAACAATCCCCCATAATTCTTTAGCCAACTTCTTTATACTATACACTTCATAAAGTGCATCAGATAAGCCATATAGAATGTAATTCCGGCAAAGAAAATCAGAGTGCTTCCATGCCTCAACGGTATTGAAGGCGGTAACAACATCTACCTCATCCACTATAACAACAGGAGGATCATCCTTCAGGAATTTTGCCAAATTCAACGTGGTCTGATAAAACAGCATCTTTTGTTGCCACGTTTTGAAATTCTCTCCAGTGAATTTCGTAGGCTTTTCATTATGGCTCATTGTCACTGGCAACGTTTGGCTCGAGGCCTGGGTAGTGACAATAGCATCAGACTGAGAACATGATGAGTTCTTGGTCATATCAGTCATTTTCTATTAAACATCAGCAATTCAGAAAACATAATCAGAAATCACAATTCAAACAATTCTGTTTGTGATTTAAACAAATCAGATTATACAAATGTTTCAAAACAATTATGAAACAATTCTGTTTTTATTAACAAAAACCATCATGAAATAATCATGAAAGAATTTTATTTACTGTAACAGAAATAATCATGAAATAATTCTATTTACAGTATCAGAAACAACAATTATGTTTGTAGTAATAAAAACAATAATTCTGTTTACAGTAACAGAAACAGTAATTCTATTTACAGTAACAGAAACAATAATTCTATTTACAGTAACAAAAACAACTATAAAAGACTCATGAAACATTCCTGTTAAACATCATGGAACTTTAGTTAGAAACTAAAAAACCAGAAACAGAAATACAAACAAAACAAATCTATTTACCAAATAGAAATAAATAAAAATTTGTTTCATACAACACAAAAAATATTTAACTGACCAGAAAAAAATTCAAAAACAATTTTGAAACAGTCCTTTTAAATTTCCTGTCAAGGTATCCTATTAAACAAAGAAAACCACGAAGCAGAATACTGAAAACACAACAATTCTGTTTATAGAAATAGAAAACACAAAGCACACAATTATGTTCATAAAACATAAATAAATAAGGGGAAAATTTAATTCAAACGGAAACAATAAAATTGTTTCAACAGTCCAAAACGCATCGTTTCATTCCTTTGTTAGGGTAACCTGTTTGCCTTGGATTCTGTCTTGGATTATATAAATTAAGTCTGTCTTAAGATTGTTAGATATAATACAATAATATAATCCAAAACAAGAAAATAAAATAAAATGAAACAAAGGAAAGCGAAAACAGAAAACGCAAAATAAAAAAACAGAAACCTTAAATTGTAATTTTGAATAGAAAATCAAAAATTGCCGAGGCCTGTGAAACACAGTCTCCGTAAGATAGATTCGCCCTCTCCTCGGTGCTAAAGAAACGTAGGTGTCTATCTCCTAGGATACAACAGCAGCAGCCAACAACAGCAGCACAACCGTGAAGGCTAAAATAAACTCAACCGTATCTTCTTCTATCACCAGAAAATCAGAAAGAATTTTGAAAAGAAAAAAAAAATAATCACAAGTTTTCCAAGAGAAATTAAAACGTTTCTGCCAAGCCAAAAAATATATATAGAGGAAAGGGAAGGAGAAAATTAGGGCCGGCAGATGAAAGACCGAGGGAAATTAATAGACAGACGAATAAGTGCACACCTAGCAAAGTAATCTGCAAGTAATATATATCTCTGGAATATCCAAAAGATAGGATTTTGTTAAGAAATAAAAAATTTAATTTAATGGGCCAAAATTCGGCTGGTTCACCATGGTCCAACCTGTCCGGACATTTCACGTCGTCCACGTCGTGCGGGTGCGTCCCTAACCCCAAGTTAGGAGGATTTGCACCCCCCTGCGCGTGCAAGAGAGATCCTTTTGGCTTACACATTTACAAACCAACAAAAGGGTCCAAGCTTATAAACACTTTTCAAAACTCACACACTTCCGATGTAAGATTTTGTGTTTTTAAGCTCTCTGTATATTTTCTCAACAGCATTACCAACTTGCTTACTTTGAGAATCAATTTCTCATTCATCACTCAACTATTTTGAACACATAATATACCGTTTTAAAGATCTCGTAAAGTAGAATACAAATGCATAATTTGTTATTCAAATCTCAAACTTTATCAATAAATTATTATATCTCAAAATATCAAAAAATCAACTATTTTCCAACAGTCATCACAATGACTTTTTATAAAAATAAAAAAACACTAATGATTTTTTTAATGAGCGTGTTCTTATTTAAAAAGACAGATAAATTGGATAAGAGGGAGTAGAAAGAGATGAGACATGTAAATATATTATTGGTTGGTATGTGATCCCATCAATAGACCGTGGTCTTTTACAAAATGAAAAGGGTGAATAAAAATGATTGGATATATTAAAAAGGAGGACCAATAAAAAAAAAAACAAATAGCCTCAATAATTAAGCCAAATGGACTATAAATACATACCAAGTCCCGAATTATCTCTTCACACTTTCCTTGGACCATTCTCTCTCTCTCTCTCTCAATTTATAAGCAAATAGTCTCCATTCACTTCCGTCACCACCGCCGTCCTCCTCCTTGAAGTTGCACACATTTCGCATTTCAGATCTACAGTTATTTTCTCATAATATCAAATACTAATTCACATAAATTCACATATTATCTATTAATTATTACAAAAATGGAAGTTAATGCAACGGTCCCGATCCACTCCGGTAACGGAAAACTCTCAAAGAAGGAAGTGAACGGAGCTGTTTCCGTTGATGAGGTGACAGCCGCCGTTGAAGCACTGAGCATTCCTAAATTAGTGGGAGAAAAAGAGAATGGAAAAAAGGAGAAAGAGATTGTTTTAGGTAGAAATGTGCATACGTCTTGTTTGGAAGTAACCGAACCAGATGTTAACAATGAAATGACCGGTGATAAAGAGGCTTATATGGCTAGTGTTTTAGCTAGGTATAAAAAGGCCTTGATTGAACGAACCAAACATCACTTAGGTACTTTTTTTTTTTTAACATAAAAGAATCTTTTAAAATTTATTTGATTATGATGTTTTCTTTTATTATAATTATTTGTTTCAGGTTATCCTTATAATTTGGATTTTGACTACGGTGATTTGGGACAATTACAGCATTTTTCTATTAATAATTTGGGAGATCCGTTTATTGAGAGTAATTATGGGGTGCATTCTAGACAATTTGAAGTTGGTGTTTTGGATTGGTTTGCTCGCTTGTGGGAAATTGAAAAGGATCAGTACTGGGGTTATATTACCAACTGTGGTACTGAAGGAAATCTTCATGGCATTCTTGTTGGGTTTGTCCCTCTTCTTCTCTTACTCGTTTAATTATTTAATTAGTTAATTTTTTTTGTCAAGAAGATGAAAGGAATTGAAAAGGGTCTTCATAACTTTGCAGGAGGGAAGTGTTTCCTGATGGGATTTTGTACGCTTCTCGCGAATCCCATTATTCTGTTTTTAAAGCTGCTCGTATGTATAGGATGGAATCTGTGAAGGTTGATTGTTTGGTCTCTGGTGAAATTGATTGTAATGATTTCAAAGCTAAATTGCTTGCTAACAAGGATAAACCAGCCATTATTAATGTTAATATAGGTGTGTATGTGTGTCGTTTTTGTGAACTGATGGTGTTTGTCAATGCTTGTTACTTGTTTGTTTTAATGTTTTATTGTTCTGTTGCAGGCACAACTGTGAAAGGAGCTGTTGATGACCTTGATCTTGTGATTAAAACCCTTGAAGAATGTGGGTTTAGTCATGATCGCTTTTACATTCACTGTGATGGAGCTTTATTTGGACTCATGATGCCTTTTGTCAAGCGTGTAAGTTTCATTTTTTGAATCTTGTTATTAGAAGGGTGTTTCAAGGATAATAACAGTTGAGTGCTACATTTTTCTTTTCTGGCTCATTTCTTCTATGCATACAAGGCAATGGATCCCGAAAGTTGTGAATTCATTCATATTGTTTTTGAGGCACCATCCATTGTGTTTTCTCTCTTAGTTAGTTCTCTACATGCAAGAACTTTCTAGTTATTCATATTAAAGAGGGGATAAGAAAGCATAGGAGGGGTTAGTCGTGGAAAACTAGGCTTGTTTTCCAGAATTAATTTACTCTGAAAAAATTTAGACACAGAATTTGGTTTCTGGTTGAAATATTTTTTCCCATTTAGAAAATTGAAAGTTATTTTCTTTAGTATATCAAATTTATGACTATTGATTAGAGAACACATATTTGATGTTTCCTTTATTTTCTTAGTACAAGAACGAAAAAAAATGTTTCCTATTTAGATAGGACATAATTACATGCTAACATTCTACGAGGGTGTCATTTTAGGCGGTTAAGATCCACCATACAGAATTTTCTTTTATTCTATATATTTTACTTTATCATTTCATGCACTTGCAATAAATCCTTAACCTATTATAGAAAGTATCCTCTATCTCTACTAATACATATCAGCTGTATGGCACCAAGTCATTTTAATTTTCTATACCTTTTGTTTTCCATTCATTAAAGCCTCTTTCTCTGATTTAAATATATAATTCATGTGATTTTTAATGAATTTTATTGTCTTTTTCCCCACCTAACTTTCATTTATATTTTTCTCAAATTTTCAATCAGGGTAAATGATTGTCTAGGCACTGGGCCCATTTATCTACATATTTTACAGGCTTGCTAAATGAAATTTTAGGCTTAAGCATGTATCTATTGTTTGTTTGAGAAATGAAGAGGTTAAAAAACAGAGTAGAGACTGGAAAAGGGAGACAAAAATGTTTTCCTTGTTTTCTTGAACTAAAGAGTTTCTAAACGTTTCCGCAGTATCCTCAGGACAATCCTCTCCACTGGGATAATCCCTAATTCTACACCATTCTTGTTCTATTCTTGCAACTGCAGCTCATGCTTTTACAATAATAGCTTTACCTTGTAAATCAAGCATTTAATATTAGGGATTGCATGCTATTAGTGGTGGGTTTTGGATCTAAGGCTTTGCTATATACCTTCAGCATGGAAATCTTAATGACATAATAGCTTTATGATTTCTGGAACCTAAAACAGCATGTAACTTAGATCAAGCATGTCGATAGGCCATTGTGTTTGTGATTGATGTCATATCTGAGTCCTGTTTGGGTGTTAAGCATGTTGCTTCCATAGTTTCCCTTTTCCTCTACTGTGGTCTTTTTTGTTGATTTGTTTGGTGCATCACAAATGGACAGGCACCAAAGGTTACTTTCAACAAACCCATTGGAAGTGTGAGTGTTTCTGGCCACAAGTTCGTTGGTTGTCCCATGCCATGTGGTGTTCAGATAACAAGAATGGAACACATTAATGTTCTGTCAAGGAATGTTGAGTACCTTGCTTCAAGGGATGCTACAATTATGGGGAGTCGCAACGGCCACGCCCCTATCTTCCTCTGGTACACCCTCAGCCAAAAAGGTTACGTAGGATTCCAGAAAGAAGTACAAAAATGTCTCAGAAATGCTCATTACTTAAAGGACCGGCTACGTGATGCTGGGATTAGTGCTATGTTGAACGAGCTCAGCAGCACAGTCGTATTTGAGAGGCCAAAAGATGAGGAGTTTATCCGCAGATGGCAACTTGCTTGCCAAGGGAATATTGCACATGTAGTGGTCATGCCTAACGTTACAATAGAGAAGCTGGATGCTTTCTTGGATGAATTAGTTGAGAAGCGCTCAACTTGGTATCAGGATGGACATGTCCAGCCTCCTTGTATCGCTGCAGATGTAGGGAGCGAGAACTGTGCCTGTTCTCTGCATAATCAGTGAAGCATCATCATTGGTGAAATGTATTCCACTTCATTGCGGCTTTTGTTATAAGTTTGTAGCAGTGAACATTTATTATTTGAATTTATTTGTAATGTTTTCTTCAATAGTTAGTTGCGATGTCTCTGTAATTTTTCATGTTGATTTGTGCTTCCTATTCATTCTCTTGTAACTTGAATCAAGCCGAGTTGGCTCATGATGTGATGTAGCAGGCAGCACCTGCACTGTATACAGAGTACATGGCTCCAATGTTTGACCTCTTCTTTGAGAAGTGAAAAGCCTTTTTTGTTTTTCAGATTTTTCCTTGAACTTTGTGCAGATCATGTTTGATCTCATTATTTGAAATAGAATGGTTAAAGTTTCATTTGGAATAAAATGAAAAGCACCATTGGCATTGTAGTCCAAAAGAGCACCTTTTTCTCTTTTTGGAGTTTTCTGGTTTTTTTAAAAAAAATGCTGTTTGAAAAAAAAACCAGGTAAACAGAAACAGATACTTTTAAAAGGAACTGTAAAAACTAACTGCGAAAAAAAGTTTTAAAAATCAAATAATTAATTGAGACAAAATAAAAAAAAATGATCCATAGAGTAATCCCAAACAGGCCTTAAATATACTCATTTGGCTGCTTATTTTACTTCCTTTTGATTACCATTGTTGCTGTTATATTGAGATTTCAACATACATTGAGATTCCGATTGTCAAGCCATGGTTATTCTCTGATTCCAAATTTATTTTTTGGTTTCACCTTTCCATGTGTTCTTGATGCAGTCTATAGTCATTTGGAGGGCTGTCACTTATAATTCCTTGCTATTATAATTTCCTATCAGGCCATAGAAATTTCTTGGAATGCCACTAAGTAATGGACTTTTTACTTATCAAAAAAAAAGTAATGGACTTTTTTTTTTTGAACTAAGTAATGGACTTTCATAGTAGCAATAAATTGACATGTATGATCTTTTTTTTTGCTTCTGATATCTTCTTTTTTTTTTATGGCTTGTTCTTGAAGGCTACATTTTAGGAAACAAATGTCTATTATTGAGATATATCACACCATTACATCCATACTTGATGAGAAAAACAAATGTTGGCTTCTTGTGCTAATTGATCTCTTTATTTCTTTCATAATTTGTTTCCAAATTATTTCTTCCCTTGTATCTATGCCTGTGGAGTTTTACAGTGGTTCAACTACAATAGGGTACATGCTCTTTGGCATTCTTATAAGTGTTGGCTGGACATAGTCACTTTTCTCCAGAGCTTTCCACCTGTTATATATAACAATCATTATTAGTGGAGAAATACTCAGGTAAACTCGGCCTACTACGTAGGATTGTAGATTCCTAAATGAATGATCAACACGTGTATCAATACACTCATTCATTGGTGGGTGTTTAAACTCAAAGATTCACATAATCAAAGATCAATTTTTTTTTTTTTTCAATTTGATGATTATTTTAGCCTTACTTGTATCTGGTGACCAGGTGATGGACAAAGACACAGATTTCCAGTTTAGCCAGGTTGATCCCTGGGCACATACGAGGTCCACTTCCAAATCCAAGAAAGCTGAAAGGCTTTAGTGGTGCCTGAAATTAGGTTGCAAGTTTATATTTTTACTCATTTTTCATGTGTAAAGATTGAAAATGCAGTACCACTTATAAAAATTGCTTCATTTGCTTACGTCAAATCTGGAGGGATTAAACTTTTTTGGTTCAGGAAAAATTTCTGGATTATGGTGAATAGAGAAAACATCCAAGTTGACTGACCACCCTTTCTTAATTTTATATCCTGCAACATTGAGATGATAAGAGTTACTACCACTATTACTACTTCTACCACAAGGGTTTTCTATTAGAAATGTCAGCTTTGACTGTTTCGATTCGCCAGTTTCATACCATCGATTTCGAAATCCTGAGCAGCTTTCCTTGAAAACCAAGGAAATACTGAAGCTTTTCGAAGAGTTTCGCTTATTACCTGAATATTCATGATAAAACCAATAATTCAGATTATGATTTCAGTCATATTTATTACAATCAATTTGCATTTTGTTTCTTACTTTGTTTGTGTATGGCATGTTATTAACTTCAGACCAAGTAAGTGTTCCTCCATCTATTATTCTATTTGCTTGAATTTGTCTATGCTCCTCCTGCAAGGATAACATTAGATTCCAGTTGTAGGTACTCAGCATTTAAAAAAAAAACCATATAAATTGTTAAAATTACTCTGAGTAGTTCTAAAACGTCAGGATTTTCTTCTAGAAATTTGATGAGCCAAGTGAGAGCAGCTCTTGTAGTATCATGACCTGCAACTAGCAGAGTTATTATATTATCCTTCAATTGTTTGTCAGTAAGTTTATCATCATCATCTTCTGTTGCTTCTCCTTTACTGTGCTTAATCAATAGTGATTCTAGGAAATCTTGATGGATGCTTTGGCCACTTCTTCTCTTCGCAATGTTTGAATCCAGCATTGCATACATCCTATCCCTAGCCTGAAGAGTTAGAAATTTTTTATTAGAGAAATCTCTCCAATATGAGATCCTCAGGTTGATTACAACTGTCGCTATCATTAGGCCATGCCTGTAATATTCGTACGATAGTTTAGACATGGCTGTGTAATGAATGAAGTGATACCTTAATACCATTATAAAAAGCTGTTCCTGGAACATTGAATGGCAGAGATGCAAATGAGGAAGAAATTATTTTGAAATCCGACCGGAACTGTTCCTGCTCTTCTCCGGTCGGTTGCAGGCTCATTATCATGTTGCCAATTACTTTGAGAGTGAACTGAAAAAGTGTAGAGAGTGATCAATTATTACATATCAAAACAATGAAATTGGTTTTATTTTATCTTATACATCATGAAGACTTAACTGTAGAAGCTTCTTCAAGGACCAAAACCTTTTTTCCAGACCATTGATCTAATGTTTCAATAGCCAAGGCATTAATGAACTGAAAATACTTCTTTAAACCATCAACTGATAAGGGCTCTCCGATCAGTCGCCGTAATCTTCTGTGTGCATCTCCATTGGTTTGGAGCAAGCTAGTAGGTCCAAGCACTTGCTGTCCTGTATAAAACAGGTTCAAGCTCACCATTCCATCTTTTCCTGTCAGCAAGATTTTACTTGCTTCTCTTCCAGTCATAAAGACAGTGAATCTTCCAAGCACAAAAGTCCTGAAAACTTTCCCATACCTGAGCAAAATTCCAGGATTACAGAAAGATTAAAGCATCAGACTGTCTGTTATCTGCAATCTGAAGCATGGATTTAAATAACAGTCGTGATTGCAGTCACAGTTGCATATAACGGAAGCTTTCATAACGTGAAGTAATTTAATGTTATAACAAGTAATGCCAAGTCCTTTTAGATTCTGAAGATGATTGATTAATTTACCTTATCTGCCTCTTTTTCATGAAGCTATATATACCAGATGGACTAGAAAACTCAGACAGGAATGAGAAGCTTTCACCTACAAAGGGCCAACCCAAGCTTCCTGGAATTTCCTCCATTTCTTCTGGTGAAATCCTTGAATGCATCAAGAAGAAACCTGAAAGCACAATGATGCTTAAGAGTGCTAATATCAGTAATATTCCAAGCTCCATTGCTAGTGCTTTTGATCTTAGACAATGATAAATTTTGAGGTAATATTGATGCCTGTCAGATATATATATACACAAAATCTGCTATGAATTCTCCGTATATCCTTTTTTGTCTGTATTTTTTTTTGTTGCTTCTTGTTAGCCTGAATCATTAATTACTATGTGTAACTGCTACTCCCTCCGTTCCGTTTCAATTTAGTTGACTTTTTTGAAACTTTTTTTATTCAGATTTAGTTGTTATTTCAGTACAATTTAAGACTTTAAGACTGTAATTAATATTATTTTTCCATATATGCCAATGTAATAAATGTTAAATTTCATATTAATATTAATATTTTCTTTCTTAATTAATGAGAATATATTAGTAAATCAAACACCAAATTAATTGTTTTTTTAATATGTGTATTTTTTCATAAAAGAGACACCTACATCCAAATGGAGGGATTAATAATCACCATGGTGTTATCTATTTATCTCACTATGTTAATGTGCCCACTAAAATTTAACGACTATTATATCTAGGGAGATTTCTTGTTCTCCCTTGTTATGATTTAGCATAAGAAGAATAAAACAAATTTATTTGATGCCTATGATTTAGAAGTGGATGTTGATTCTTTGCTTGCCGTCCTTGGATAAGACAAAATCAATGAATGTGTATTATTTTATTATTATTTTGTTTATATTCGTGTAATTTTAGCACAATGGAACTCTTATAGCTCTACACCTGGCTGCGTTATATTGAAATGTAGATACCAAATTTTAAACGAATGGTACATTTTAATTAAGTGAATTTGTATTCTTGCTTGGCTTTTACAATTTCTATAGTGTCAAAGAGATTTTTTTTTTCTTTTAAAGTTAAGAGGATAGGATTTCAATTCCATACTTCTAGATCGATTATTAGGAGTCCATAAAATTTCGGTTAAACCGAATTAATCGATTCATTTCGTTTAAAATTTTTTATGAATTTCAATTAATTCAATTAATTCGACTAATTTCGGACTATTCAGTTAAGGATATTAAAAATTCGATTAACTGAATTAACCGTATTAACCGATATATTTTAGTATTTGTTCATTTGTTTATTAATTTTTATTCAAATTCTTTATATTTTAGTCAGTTTAACTAAAATAACCGGATTAACATATTAGTTTCGGTTGGTTCGGTTAGAAGAATATAATAATTCAGTTATTTAGTTAATTCAGTTTTCAGTTATAAAAATTTAATCAGTCAATTTAGTTAATATAATTATGAAATTCAGTTAATTTAATTTTGTTTAATTCAATTTGATTGTTTCAGTTTTAAGCTAATGAACACTCCTATCTATTATATAAAATCTTTACCATTAGGTGATGTCTTAGAAACCAGTGTAATTAAATGCAAGGGGTTGGTTCAGCTGGTGAGATGAAGTGATGCCTAGTCAACAAATCATGAGTCTTGACATCTTGTAATGTGATTATTATAATTATCTGGTTGAAAGGTGGGTTCTATAATTAAATAGACGAAATTCTACTACATTTATTTTTAGTTTTTCTTTGGTTTCATCAATAGCATTATATATGTTCATGTCTGCCAAAATGTGTGAGCCGAAGATGTCCTATAACTGAGTGAAAGGTATTTTTTTAGACTTGTATGATGGATTTTGAAATTGATTCGTTGGTCTAAAATCTACTGGTTTGCTCTTGATGATATTTTTAAAATAAAGGATCTTATGCTAAATTTACAGATTTTACAAAATCCATCAGTTTAAAAAATTTATAGAACACGCAAATTTTTTATTTAAAATTCCCCGTATATTCTTTTATTTTTGAATAGAAGTAAATACTATTTCCCCCTCAGGTTTGACATATTATACTAGTATCACTCCGAGGTTTAAAAAATATACTATTTTTCCCTCAGGTTTGACATATTATCTAGTACCATCCTGAGGTTTAAAAAACATACTAATGCAACCTTTGATTTGGTTCCATTACACTAAAATATCCTTCCGTTAAAATTTTTTTTATTTTTACGTTTGTCAAACCTTTAAATGATAGTAGCTGTCAACATAAACAATATAAATTCCAATAATATCCTATAAACACTAATGTAATGAATTCATTGGTTTAAAATCACACAGTTTCTTTTTCTCATTCATAAAAATAATAATTAAGGCTTTTAATATTATATTAAAAATTCAATAAAAAATGGGTTTCACTTCTAAAAGAATGTATAGAAGTTCGCATAATTAACTTCGTGGGAGGAAAGTACTTGAATTTTTTTAACATAATATTAAGAGCCATAATTATTATTTTTATGAATAAGAAAAAGGAAAAGAACAATGTGATTTTAAACCAATGAAATCACTATATTAGTGTTTCTAAGGATATTGTTGAAATTTATATAATGCTATTATCATTTTAAGGTTTGACAAATGTAAAAATAAGAAAATTCTACCAGAATGATATTTTAGTGTAATGGAAACAGATTAAAAGATTGCATTAGTATATTTTTTAAACCTCGGAGTGGTATTAGATAGTATGCCAAACCCGGGGGCAAAGTAATATATTCTTTAATTTCATGGTGGTACTAGTATAACATGTCAAACTTGAAGGGAAATAGTATTTACCCTTTTGAATAACCGAGGAAAACTCATGTGTTCCTTTTTCAGGAAAAAGAAAACTTGCAGGGAAGAAGTATCCATTGCCCGGATTTATGAACTTCAGGAATTTTAGATTTGTTTGATACCAATTAAAAAATTTTAAGATTTAAAACCCACAAAATGATGACAAGGATATGCATAGTTTTCAAAAAAAAATTTAAAGAACTTTCAAATAAAAAAGAGTTGAAAAACTAGATTCCAGATGCACTTCCAATATTTGGGAAGTTGTCGAGCACACCGGGCAGTACCATAGCAGTTGCATTGGCTCTGCACTGGCGTCTGAAAAACTATTTGCTCCGCTTAACCCCTAAGAAAATGGAGTTGCCAGGCTACGGGGCAGATGCTCATGAAAACTGTAGCCAAGACACAATGTCAGTGATGGTTGAATAGGCTCAAGGGCATATTGTTTTCCCCTGGAAATCATCTAGGATCATAACACCATTAGCTACAAAAGCTAACATTTCAGCACAAGAATAGATTAAAGTACTAAACCATTCATCAATTATTTCAGACCTAATTGCTTTCCAGTAGTATGTATAGTTGATCTAATCCTACAGATAAAAAAAAATACTTTCATGCGACAGAAGAATCGCTGACCAACACTCACAACCTTAACCTGCAACGCAACACATATACAATGTTTACATATACAAGATGCTATGAAGTCGAATTAAATTTCTAATTTGCAACATTAAATTCCCACCATTTTAAGTTTCTTTCAGTGACGCTAAACCCTCTGGCTGAAGTTGGCAAAGCCTGTATGTGGCTGTGCATTGGAAGTCTGGTTGTTTGTGGATGGCTGAGGCACGTGCTGCTGCTGCTGTTGCTGGGTTTGGGAACTGCCAAAGTGATGTAATGATGATTGATGGGAGGAAAACTGAGGAGTTAAACCTCGACCAAATGGATTTCCATTGACGGCTGGAACTTGGCCAGTTGCTATCTTAAGCCGCTGCACCTCTTCCCTCAAAGCATCGTTAAGAGCTGCAGATTACAAAAAAAAAAAAAAAAAAAAACGCATGAATGAACACAGTAGCCACATTCCAAATTCAATTCCTAAAAAAGATTAGATAAGAGGGGGTGAAAGAAAGGGAGATCATGTTTAAGAGGAATATTCTTGGTAGTATTTTGAAACCATAAAATGTCAGAACTATTTCTTTTGGCATGCATACCATCTCTAAGATGCGCCTGTTGCTCCATAGCTTGTAATCGCAGTTTCAATTCCTTGTTCTCAGCAGTTAACCCAGTAGTGTCTCTCTGCACCAATAAAAATAATACACATGACCATTAATTTCCTCCTATAGAATTCACATGAATTCCTTCCTCTTCCCTCATATAAAATTACTAAATAAGAATTATAATAAGATGGATACAATATCCTCCGGACATTAAAATCGACAAAAATAAAATTTTAAAAGATTGAAGCCCCTCTAATAATGAAATCCAAAGAGTACAAAAGGTCCATAACAATTCACTCTTAGAATTTTTGGTGGCTTTATTAATGAAATAGCCAACATGCAACATCGAGCATTAACCAGGAGACTAGCAGGATCAATCTACTAGAAAACTGGTGCAATTTTCAATTATGCAGGCGCACAGTACTGCAAACTGAAATAATGTGTACAGCAAACCAAATCAAATAAGAAAAGCATCATGGGTGTACAAGGAAAATGGATTTCATTTTCTGGGACTAATTTATCTACAACATAGCAATACGACATTTTTTTTATTATCATTTTAACCAAGGATGATTATAGTGAATCTCATGTCAGGCAAATACATCTAATCTACCAGTGTATATTGGATATATAATGCCATTAGTTTAATTCTCAAAATAGATACTAACAACTGATAAAGACAGGATCGCTTTCATTTGAGATGAAATTTCCAGACGAACTTTTCTGGATTCTATATTGCAAAGGTCACCAGGCTGGAAAATTCAGGGTTTGTGCAATATCCTCATTGTATTATTTTGTGATTTTACATATTACTTCTAAAAGATATATTAACATGTTAACGAGTAAATATACAGAGATATAATATATTTGAGGTAATAAAATAAGATGAACTAGTTTCTCGGTATTTATGCGTTGAAGCTATGATATTAAAAGAGCACTTCTAAGGATGGTTTAAACCATCTCTTCCATACTTCCATTAACATGGGCATTTGCTATAGGGTTAGAGACAAAGTATCTCTAAATTAGGGCAGGGCTAAATTGCCAGCGTTACAAGACAGAGAGATGTTAATATAGGTGCACCTTTCCTGTTTCTTAATTAAGTTTGCTCTTCCCAGCAAATTTCACTTGCCTTGAACTTATCTAAGAATGGAAAAAGCAGGATATGTTCCAAGCTGCAATAAAATGCCCAACAGTCTATAAGTTAACCCAAATTGAACCTTCATTATTGATTCTGAGTTTTGACTCATTGATTAAGGATAGTCATGATAAAAACTACCATCAGTTCTAAATTTCGATCAGCCCTAGTGAGTTCCAAATCAGATTAGGCAAAAGGTTTCATTCATGTAACATGCTAGTGAAGTTTTTGGATGCTTGTGCAGGGGATAGGACTTAACATTTTCTATAGTTTATGGCCAACGGAACAGAGCATGCATTCCTATGCTATAAAGTTGGATGCACAGTTAGCGTGTATTTGAAAAACACCAGGGGACAAATACTTTAAAATGAGGGTTGGTGCCAAACTAATATGCAACAGACTGTCTGCAAAAAGTAAAGATTTGGCTAACCATGTCTGAAGTGATTATTCAAATTTCTGTCGAAAATCCTTAATTGAAATGAGGACGGTCACTAACACATCAATATTCATGACTCTTTTCAATTCACTTTGAAAGAAAACCGTCCCGTAAGGTCAAGAGATCCAGTTAATAATCAGCTCCTTAACAAGCTGAAGATCGGTGTTAAAAGCACTAGGCCAAGGCCTCTAATTGCTGGACGAGAGAGGCGCCACAAAAGGTGCTCACTTGAGCAAACTAAGGCACTAATTAAGAAAAAAAAGGTAAAGTTCAATATTGATTATATTCCCTCAAAAAAAATATTAATTATATAATATACAAAAACTTACAACTAACTAGCTTAAAAACACTTGGGCCCAGCAATGAATAATATTTCAGATAAGCAGGCAAGAACAATCAGGTTGAGGTTCAATAAAAAATATTAACATGTAGCATGTCATACGACATGTTTTCCGACATGCAAATGGTTGGTAACGAAACATGATTGACATGTTCAAAAGATGTGAAGTCACAGATGAAACAAACAGCAGGCGCATTCTAATATGCCAAAGCTTGAAGTAGCGAACTTGACCAAGATAGCAATAACTATTTAAAAATAACAAATAAAACTTCAGAAATCAGATTCTGAAGAGACTGCATTAAAACTTGAGAAATCAGCCGAAACTAAGCATCTATCTACTTATTCAATCAAAATGGATTCCTCCAGCAGAACAATGAAATGCATAACAAATACAAAATTAAATTTTTATCATATACATGCCAAAATATCAGCATCAACACCAAATCCAAAACAACAATTATTGAACGTCCAATACTAACGAGAAACCAAAACAAAACTGAAAATCATACCTGTAACATAGTGACTTGTGCAGAAAGGGTGGTGGCTTCAGTCTGGAGGGTCTGAACCTTTCTTTCCAACTCACCAGTGTATCTTATTTTCCTCTCCTTCGACCGCGCGGCAGACTGCCTATTAGCAAGAATCCTGCAACAGACAATAGAAAAAAAAAACACCCAGTTCACAATTATCATCAAATGACTCATATTTCCATTCTGAAGCCATATACATTAAAAAAATGAACTTTTTGAAGGTTAAAGTAAAAAGGTGAGACCTTTTAGCTCTTTTAGGATCAATCAAAGCAAGCTCGGCAAGTCTATCAGGAGGCATAGCTTTCTTAGCACCATCAATCATAACTGAATCAACTTCAAACGACGACGTACTTGACCCATCCAATGAAAGACTATGCCTATGATGATGACCCCTCTTCTCACCTCCACCAACCGCCGCAGGCGGTGGCTTCCCTTCTCCAACCCCACTAGATGTAAGCCCTAAACCATCAAAAAAATCCGAATCCACAGACAAACTCCGAAGATGGTTAATGGGTTTCGGCTTCAAATTGGGACCACTGTTTTGACTGTTAGAAGCTGAGTCATCTGAAACAGACCCGGAATCCACCGGCATGGGAGCAGCGGCAGAAGCTCCGGCGCCTCCTCCGCCGGCGCCGCAGCCGCGAGGAGGGGTGGGAGTAGGGAGGTCGAGAGAAGAAAGGTCGAGGTCGGAAGGGTCGAAGAGGAGAAGGTCGTCAAAACGGAAAGAAGTGTCGGAGTGGGCCCTCCGATGGTGGGACCCTCGTTGAGGAGTGTCAGGCATCTGTTCTATGTCCATCATCGTCATCATCATCGGTTGTTTTCCGATTAACTTTGAAGGGTCCATTTTGTATGCTTCAGCCGCCCCCTAGCAGCGGTGGCGGTGGTGGTCGGTGGCGGTGGCGGTGGCGGTGGTGTGGTAGTTGGCGTTAAATGAAAGTGGTAGTGCAGGAGGTGTAAGCTATGTATATTGTACTACAAGTTACTAAAACACTTAACTAATAACTGTTGCTATTATTATTAGTTATGGGTTTTAGTTGCAACAAATGTTTCTCTTTTAATGGTTGTTGTTAACCTATAATTTATCCAAAATCATTTCAAAACTTTATTTATTTAGTATTTATTATATTTTATCATGTTCTTGTATTTCTTAAATTTGAAGTTTCAAATGAAACATTCTAGATAAAAATAAAAAATAAAAACTATTCTCCTTCCATCCCAAAAATTTTACTTTGAATTTACAAGAATTTGACATCATAAGCATGCATAAGCCCAAAATGCAACATCAAATTAATTGTACTTTTAGGGTGTAGGTGGGAAAACAAAAATTTGTAGTCACTTTGTTTTATCGTAATTTTTAATTTTATATGTTTTTTTTAAATGCATTTTATATGTATATATCATTATAGTTTTATTAAAAATACATAAATACAGTAAATCTTATACAAAGATAAACTACTTCATTTTTAGTCATCAAAGTTTTATATTAATTTAAGTACAAAGGATTTTGATTTTTTTTTTGGATGAAATACAACAACGCTATTATTCTACAAAAAAAATTGCAATATGGACAAGACTAATAAAAGTTAATTACGATTTACCAAGGAATAAGATTATATTTTTGGTTGAGAAAAATCCCCACTAGAAAATTTATAAACGGAGTTTTAAATATGAAGTCTACCCTTTCCTAATAGAAAAACATAATGACCAAATAAATTTAAACTTTTCAACTTAATTATAAATTTAATTAAATCTTTTAATTTTAATAATTATATTTTAGATTATAATTACAATTTCAACTTATTTATTTGATATATGTCCTTTTTTCTGAAGTGAATATTGGTATCAACTCCGACTCAATTATATAAGTAAATACAATATTGTTTTTGGATAAATGGAAATTGTTTTTGGTTAAGTTGGAGTTTACTTCGCTATCCACAACAACAAAAGCGCATAATTAATTATAATTGTAATTAAAATATAAATCTGATCATAACTATTTTTTGAAGTTGGAGTAGTTTTGTGTAACACTCTTAAAAATATATATAATAAAAATATTTTGAAGGATTTATAAATATTATAAAAAAATTTATAAGTCAATCCATATGTAATTATAAGAAACATAATTATAAAAGTTAAGTTGTAATTTATAAAATATCCAAAGATTAATATAGTAATTAACCATAAACATCATCATCATCTTTTTTATTATTATTATATTATTATTTTTATTATTATTATTATACACCATCATCAATAACATTATTATCACATTTATCTTTATCTTTATCTTTATCATTATCATTATCATCATCATTATTATTATAATGAATATATATAGAAAGAGGGAGCTCCTCTCGTTACTTTCCTTTTTCTTTCAAAAGAATATATATATATATATATATATATATAATCTCTATCAATTTTCTAACTCCCATAACTCTCACATATGGAGTTAGAATCAAATGATTTTGGTGTCTATGGATTCCCGGTCTCTTAACCTTCATTTTAAGTGGTATATTGCTGGGTTTTACCGGTTAGAATTTACAGATCTTAGATAAGAAATTTTAAACAGATTTTCTCAATTTCTATTAAATCCGTTTATTATTTTATAAAATTGATTATATATCTGTAATCTAGAGCTTGAGAGGAGTCTGTTGGTGTTTTCATAATTTAATTCTGATACCATTTGTATAGGTGGGTCGCATGCTATTCATGCATACGTACTGTTCACGCATACGACACTGTTCATATATACGGTTACTATTCATGAGGTTACTATTTATGGGGTACTATTCATCGATAAAATATGCCGGATTCTATTTTTCGTGCTGATCTTAATGGTGCAATTAAAATCTAAAAATTAGATGCCGGTAATCTCTAAAAGTCTTCTTATATAATTTTAGCGGTGTTTTTAAATAAATAATTGGAATAATAATTATGTCATAAAAATTAGTAAAAATTATGTTGAACATGACTTTATATAGGTTTTGGATGAAGAGGATCATGATTGAAGCAAATGAAATATAATCGCTAGTCAGGTGAGGAAATAAGTTATTTTTGTGTGTGTGAGGTACCCCGGTTGTACCCCCTGAATTATTGAGTTTTGAATGCTGAATGATAATATTTAATTATTATGTGATATTTATCGATGTGTGAATTTAATTATCAGAGCATATTAAGTAAGTAAATAGTTAATTCTAGCTATTGGTACATATTTATTCATATTCATCTTAATTACTTAAATTTAATCAATATGGAACTATTGGTGAGTGCAGTATATTAAATATGGGAATATATGAACATGATGTATTGAGAATAATAACAATATATAATCATGAGAAGTGTCTGATAAGAGTATACTGTGTTGAAATTACTATGATATGCAATGGTTGATGTGTGTGATTATGTTGAATTTGAGATTCATCATTGTGATGTTATTTTGAACATTATTATGTGAAAGTGTTGTGATTATATATTAGACTAGTGTGCGAATGTATTTTATTATATATAAATTATGATATTGATGATTGTTGTCTAATTGGCAGATTATGGTATGGCTTTGAAATTGTGTTATATGTGTGGAAAAATATTGTAGTTGTGATACTACTTATGATGTGAAAATTGAGATTGTGTTGTGTTTTAAAAGATGTGAGATGTTAACTGTTGTGTGAATTGGTTATGATTGTGTTGTGCCTCACATAGATGTGAAATTTACGAGAAAGGTGGCTGTGTGCGATAAAGTGTGTGATAGCGAAGCTGAGCCGAGCAGGATAGCTACCCACGATTATTGTGAGATAGTGAGACTGAGCCGAGCAGGATTGTAACATCCTCACAATTAATTACATGTATTAGTGCTTAATTGATATCATTAATATCTTTAATTTTGTTAATTGTAGATTCTTAATTAATTTCATATTCATGAAGGGTTTAATTGATAATAATAAAAGTGGTAAGGATGTTATTGGATGTGTTTCATTGTTTGGGGGTGAGTTTGTAAGTTTTTCTTAATTTTGGTTAAAAGTCAAAGTTGCTTTATTAATTAACCAATAAGAAAATTTTAAACAATATTAATAAAGGAAAAATGAAATTTTAAAGGGATAAGAAAAGGTTAGTCTTGGGAGTTAGTGGATTTTGTAGAGAGAGATGAGAGTAGAAGAAGAAGAGGAAGAGGAGAGAAAGAGGAGAGGAAAGGAATGGGATTTTGAGAAGAAATTTAATAATTGGTAATTTTTTTTAATTAATTGTTATTAATTGATAATAATTGGTTTGTTTATGATTTGGGAAGTTAGGGTTTAAGAGAATTTTGGGGTTTTTGGATTAGAATTGTTTAAGTATGTAATTGATGTTTTTAGAAGAGATATTTGAGTAGTAATTGTGTGTTTTGATATTAAATTATTGATTTAAATGAATAATTATGTTAGGGAAGCTTTTTAAGCAAAAAGGATTGAGGAAAGGATGATTAATTGGTGATATCCATGTGTTGTAAGTAAATAGCTATTAATACTAATTATATGTTTTAAATTAATACTAATTATATGAATTAACTGTGTGTTTATGATGATATTTCAATGATTGAGTAGAATGGTTATTATGATTGAAGAATGTGGATTGTTTGAATGGTAACTAAACTCTTTGTGTAATGAATGTGATTAGTGATAATTGTGATGAATAATGATAATTGAAACTGTTGATATGGTTTGAGAATGTGAAAAGAATGATTAATGGGCAATTGAGATGGAAATGATTTGAGAAAAAGAGGAATGAATTG
Source organism: Bocquillonia castaneifolia (assembly GCA_948193215.1). Lineage (NCBI taxonomy): Eukaryota > Viridiplantae > Streptophyta > Magnoliopsida > Malpighiales > Euphorbiaceae > Bocquillonia > Bocquillonia castaneifolia. The sequence goes on from CANYLF010710090.1 coordinate 28,942, forward strand.
AAATTATTGAGATATGAGAATTCGAGATGAGAATGTTGAGAAAAGCATTTCATTTATATGAAATGGTTGTGATTGGTTGAATGATAGTGAAAG
>CANYLF010710136.1:0-10549 GCA_948193215.1 Bocquillonia castaneifolia
AGCATTGTTCTAGCCATCTCAATCAATGTACGACTCTTCTTTTCTACAACACCATTTTGTTGAGGAGTTCTTGGACATGAAAAAATTATGTGAAATACCTCTTTTAGAACAAAAATTTTCAAAAGCTTCATTTTCAAATTCCTTTCCATGATCACTCCTCAAGGAAGTTATAAAATACCATTTATCATTTTGAACACATTTTGCAAAACATTTAAAAGTTTCAAAAGCATCACTCTTATGAGTAAGGAATGCTACCCAACAAAACCTATAGTAGTCATCAATAATGACATAGGTGTAGTGTTTTCCACTCAAGCTAGCTACTTATTAAGGTCCAACCAAATCCATATGAAGTAATTCAAGTGGTCTAGTAGTACTTACTTGGTTCTTTGGCTTAAAGGAAGATTTAGCTTGTTTTCCCTTTTGACAAGTTCCAAATATCTTGTCTTTGGAAAATTTGATTTTAGGTAAGTCTCTTACAAGCTCTCCCTTGCTTAGGCTATCAATTAAATCCATGCTAGCATGCCCAAGCCTTCTATGCCAAAGCGAAGCATCACTACTAATAGACACCAGACACTTCACATTTTGGTTAGTAAGGTTGAATAGGTCAATTGTACAAACATTATTGGTTCTTTTGCCTTTGAATACTACTTCATCATCCAAAGATTTGGTAACTAGGCAAGTAGTCAAATCAAAAGTAACTTTGAAGCCTTTGTCACACAATTGACTTATACTAAGGAGGTTATGCTTTAAACCATCAACAAAGAAGCATATTTTCAATACAAGTAGAGGACTACTTACCAATTGTGCCAATGCCAATAACTTTACCTTTGGCATTATCACCAAATACTACCGATCCTCCATTTTTCATCTCTAATTTAGAGAATAGACTTTTCTCACTGGTCATGTGCTTGGAGCATGTACTATCAAGATACCATTCACTTGCTCCCATTGAGGTTTTCAAGCATACCTACAAAAGAAAGTTAATTCTTTATTTTAGGTACCCAAACAAGTTTGGGTCCTTGAGGGTTAGCATTAACAAAAGTACCTAAGCCAAGTTTCTCCCTCCTAACATGGAAAAACATATTAATGTGCCCATGTTTCATACAATAATTACATTGAACATTAGGAGATGAGGTCCTTTTGCTCAAGGCCTTTTGCTTTGTGTGATGTTTCTTAGGAGTTTGGTCCTTAGGAATTGGCTTACCCTTAGGTTTGCCTTGAGGCTTGTCTTTAGACATGCCTTGTGGATTTCCTTTGGGTTTACCTTGAGAGGTGTTAGTTCTCTTGGCCAATGAGCCATTTGATGGCTTATCTCCTTGCTTAGACTTAGGCTTCCGACCCTTGGTCTTAGCTACATCAACACTACAAGTTTGTGCTGGTGATAATGATTTAACAAATGTGGTGCTAGGGGTCCTACAAGATGTTGATCATTCATTGAATCCCAAGCCATGTCTTATAAGGGGAGGTCTTTGTGACACCAATAAGGTATCAAGATTTTCCTTGCCCTTATGAAATTTGACAATGGATTCTCTCAATTCTTCTACCTCACATTTCAATGTGCCATTCTCTTTTACAAGAGTCTCCATTGAAGAGAGTTTGAATTGAGAAGCAAGTAGTTGACCTTTAATCTCTCCTAGGGAAAGTGTAAATGCCTCTACTTGTGCTCTTAACTCATTAACTTCCCTATTACTTGCCTCACAAAGTTTTTTAGCTTTAATATTTTCACATTGGAGGCAAGTACATTGGGTATTAAGATCTTTAATGAGTTCAATGGGATCATCATCATCGGAATCATCATCTCTACTAAAATTGGAAGTATAAGAAGGAAGAAATGGTAAGCAAGAAATATTTACCTCGTTAGAAGAGTCCTCTATGGCCATGAATGCAAGGTTGGCAGCTTCATCCTCACTCTCATCTTCACTCTCATCATCTTCTTGTGAAGAGGAAGAAGGTTGTTCAATTTCATCCCATCTAGCATTAAAGCTCTTCTTGCGCTTTCCTTTGAGTGTAGGACAATCCGGTTTGATGTGCCCCTTCTTGCCACATTCAAAACATTTCATTAAGGAGCTACTCTTCTTGGAGCTTTCTTTGTTTCTTTTCCTATCCTTGCTTTTGCTAGATGACCCCTTTCTCTCTTGAATCGTCCTTATTACTCTCTTAAAGAGCAATACTAGTTGTTCTTCATTAGGGCCACCCTTTCCTTCTTCATTTTTACCTTCTTCATCTTGAGAGGCTTTGAAGGTAATAGTTTTCTTCTTTCCTCTCAATTGCTTCTAGCTTCTCATCTTCATCATAGTTCATCTCATAAATTAAGAGATTACCTATGAGCTCATCGGTTCTCATAGTGGAGAGATCCTTGGAATCATCAAGTGAAGCAATTTTAGCCTCAAACTTCTTCCTAGGCAAGGACCTAATAATTTTCTTGTTGACTTCACCCGGACTATAAATTTTGCCAAGTTTCCTTAGCCCTTGCACCAAAGCTAGAAGACGATTGGTAAGGGAGGTGACATTCTCATCGGCTAACCTCTTAAAGGTTTCATATTGATAAACAAGAAGCTCAATCCTCTTATTTTTAACATCTGTTATGCCTTTATGATAGTTTGCCAATGTAGTCCATATGGCATGGGTAGTAGTACAATGAAGTACTCTAGCACATTCTTCTCTAGATAAAGAACCAAGTAAAATAGACATAGCTTTATGGTTCTTACCGTTGCTCTTTCGATGTGCATCCACCCAATCCTCTCTGTCAAACGTTGTAGTCACCTCGCCTACGGTTGTGGTTGGTGGACTCCATTCATTTAGGACTTGATCCCAAACATCGATTTGGTCACTATCCAAATAACCTTGCATATGCATTTTCTAATAAGGATAGTGACTTCCATTGAAGTAAGGTCTCAAGCTTCCAAAGCCATCACCCGACATCTTCAATGATCTTCAAGCTCCCACTTAAGGTACAAATGATTTGTTAGGCTCTGATACCAATTGAAATGCCCAAGAGGGGGAGTGAATTGGTGCGGAATTGAATAATAAAAATTGCTTTAAAGAATAGATAGAAATTTATAGTGGTTCGGTCCAACTCTTGACCTACGTCCACTTCTCCCAAATACATAATTTAGGGTTCCACTACCACAAATGGATTATAAAGAGATTTAACAGGCTATCTCAAACCTTTACAATGAAGATTTCACAGGCTATCTTCAACCTTTACAATGTGAGATTTCCCAGGCTATCTCATGGCCTTTACAAGGAGATTTAGTAGGCTATCTCCAACCTTTACAATGAAGATTTAACAGTCTATCTTCAACATTTACAAAGAGAATTTCACATGCTCTCTCCAAACCTAGTGTTTACCAAGGCTTACACCAAACCTAGTATTTACAAGGCTAACACAAAACCTACCCAAGTGTTTGCCAATCCTCACAAAGATTGACACTTTTACAAGGTAGAAAGATCACTCAACCCAAGCAACAAGTGCTGTAGAGTTCTAACTACCCACACACAATAAATTCACAAATGAATTTATTTACAAAGAAATTTAGAAAATAATTTGCAAGAGTTTTGGCTATCTGAGAATGTGTGTTATATTATTTAAACACAATTAAGACGGGTATTTATAGCCATAAACCCCAAAACTAGCTGTTGGAAATATTTTAAAAAGGGTTTCCAACGGATAGTAGACTTTTTTAAAAAAGTCAAGATTACCGTTAAGTCGCGGGCTCGAAATTTGAAAAGTTGTTGAACCGTAACTTTGTCTCGAAATCAAGCGACGCTCGAGTTAGAATTTGAAGCCCTACCAATCAAAAGAGTAATTTTATTCAATTGTGAATGGTTTGACCCAACACCACATGTCGGTACAATTGTGTATCCTCGATATAAACTTATCAATGTGCACAATAAAAAGTGATTCAACAAGTATGAGCCTTTTGTCTTAGTAGCACAAGCTTCACAGGTTTATTAATTTGAATATTCGGGTCAGATCGGTCCTAGAAAAGATTGGAAAGTTGTGTACAAGATCAAAGCTAGGGCTCAAATTGACATCTCCGAATCACCAAGTACTAATGTAATAGAACTGGCATTTCAAGATGATGGCAATGATGTTACAATCGAAGCTGTGGTGGGGGACGAAGATGTCCTATTAGTTGCATCTTCTGAGATGGATAAAGGTAGGGATGCAGATGTTGATGGACATTTAATTCATGATGAGGAAGAAACGAGTGACGAAGAGGAGTTTGAAAATGAACATCTGAAGAAGAAGAAGAACTATATTTAGGCAATTCTGATGATGATGATTAGTTAGTAAGTTTTGGTTATTTCAATCAATAATCATGTTTGTTTTTTTTTCCATTGAATTCTATCTTTTTCTTTATGATTACTAATTTGTTGCTTAACATTTTTAATATATATGGCGCGTGGATGAGGTGGAGGCAGCACGACACCGGGTCGGACTGGTCTTGGTAGAGGCAGCACGGCCCCTGGTCGGACCCATCCTAGTAAAGGCTCAGGGGTGCCTCAGTTACATGACAAGGTGGATAAGGCCACTCTGTAGGAAGGGGAGGCTGTGATTGTACCCCATCAGCAGGAGACTGAGCAGAAGGATGGTACTGACAATGTGATGGATGATCAGGAGACGTGGGAGGGAGTGGAGGGAGAGGATGGAGATGATGGAGAGCCTTCCCAAGAGCACCCTACAGATCTGACTCTCCCTATCGCTCAGTTCGATCCGAAGATTGATAATCTGTAAGATATCAAACTTAACTAAATTTATATCCATTGCTTTATTTCTTACTTGTTATAGAATTATGGATTACAGGATGAAGTTAGAGCCGTCTGGTTCGATTTTCAAGGCTTTGAGGAACATTTTCAGCAAGTGCTTTAAACCTTATAAACATAATTGGAAGTCCTTGAGAATTAGGGACAGCTTGATGATTTGGAGAGAGTTTAAGGTACATACTAATACTTAACATTTTAACCTTATTTTTTTTTACTTTTGTTCACTGATGAAACATGTTTATATTATAATTGTAGAAAGTTTTTAGGTGGACACAGTCCAAGGAGGCAATCAAGAGGGTTTTCTACAAACATGTTGCGAGCCGGTATAAAGATACCGTGTATGAGGTCAAAGATAAATGGTTGAGGAAGAAGGAGCAGGATTTGAGTGTCCCCGATCACGTTTTCAAGGAGTGGTAGAGAAGATGGGATGATCCTGAGTATAGGAAGAGGTGCGAGAAGCAGAGCACCAATCGTCGCTTAGAGCGGGCTGGACCGGGGACTGGCATGTCCGCACACACCTATGGATCTCGGTCTACATGTGAGCACGAGCGGGAGTTGGTAATACTTCTAATTTTCATTTCTCATGATTATTACTTTGTGAAATTGGTTTAATGATTGTGAATTGTGAATTGTGTTATTTTGATCAGGAAGGGCCCTAATAAATAAGGGGATTTTATTTTTTTTTATCAGAAATTGGTTGAATGAATGATTGTTAATTGCGAATTTTGTTTTTTTAAATTTAATTAACTTTATCATTTGTAACTGCAAACTCGAAAGGAGGGCAAGAAGCCTAGCACTCCTCGCTTATTCAGGTGCATTCACACGAAGGATCATGATGATCAGACCTTCGTTGATCAGAGATCTCATACAGCAAATGTAAGTTTCATCAAACTATAATAATTACTTCTCTCTTTCTTTTTAAAATGTACTAATCATACTTATTTTTTATGTTTATTAGACGAGATATGAGGAAATGTTAGCTGCTGCAACTCAGGCGCATTCCCAGTCAGCTTCAGGTTCATGTGATGGTGTGCAGGTAGTTCTCATTCAGCAGCCCCACTAGTTAAAGAGAATTAGATATGGTATAAGGCTGTTGGTGGCAGGCAGAAGCTACCCGTTTATGGCGTCGGTCCGTCGACATTATCATTCTACTTGTATAGCGGACCAGATTACACAGCTCCATCTTCAGAATCGTTCTCGACAATGGAGGACTTTTAGGACACGATACGGAATGCTATACGGCATGAGTTGACCGATACCGAATGACAAATGATGGACTATGAGGATGACAGGGATGAGTTACGTCTACGGTTTGATTGGCTTACAAATAAGTACCATGAACTAGGAGTCGAGTACAACCCTAATGATCTACCTCGGGTTGTATGTCATAATGCTCCACCATTTACTCCAGCACCTGCAGCAGCCGCATCAGGATCAGTAGCAGCGGACAGCTCAGCACCAGTAGTGAACAACTCAGTGGAAGGAAAAAATACATCTCAGCATCCTGACAATACTAGGTTGGATGATGATTGATTGGTTTTAGACTCTTGTTTTTTTCTACACTTATTTGTATGACTTATTACTTTTGTTGCTATATATATATATGTCTCTCTTGTCTTATTTATTATATGCACTATATATATTACTTTGCTTCTTTTGAAAATTGTCAAACTCTTTATGTATATATGCACCGCTTGTTGTTTCCTTTTTTGCATTATCTCTTGTTCTTTTAGATAAATATTTAAATAAAATATTTATTTTATTTAAATATTTTATATACATATAATTCATATTAAATATATATTTTTAATTATATATTTTTAAAATCAAATATATATATAATATAAAAATATATATTAAAACCACCATTAAATATTGATAATTATATATATATATAAATTAATTTATCGACCAAATTGTGACCAATTACCGACAATTTTATCAAAATTACCGACCATTTTGTGACCAATTCCCAACCAATTTTATTAAAATTACCTACCAATTTTTGACCAATTTAATGACCAATTCGTGACCGTTTACCGACCAAAAAATTTAACCCTTTTTGGTCGGCAGTTGGTCAGTAAATGGTCATTAATTTACCGACCATTTAGTGACCAAATTATTTTAGTTGGCATTTGGTCCTAAATGGTCGATAAAATTTAGTCAGAAAATGGTCAGTAAATTACTGACCAACTGTTTTTTTGGTCAATAAAAAATTTACCGACCAGGAAATTAACGACCAAAAAATTTGGTCCGTAAATGGTCGGTAATCTTATTACCGACAAAAAATCAACTATTACCGACCAAAATTTTGGTCGGTAATTTGGTGTTTTTTAGTAGTGGTGGTTCAAGTAGTAGGCAGCATGTTGGAAAGGGCTGCTTTATTGAAGAGCAAACAGAAAGAACAGTATTGGATATGAGTTTGTATATTTCTGCGCTAGTTTAGTTTAAAGAAAAATGGTTTTTATTATTTGGCTCCCAGTTGGCTGCTTTTGTTATTTTGGATGAACATGCTTTATTTGGACGTTAGGCTGGATTGCCAACTGAATTAGGCAATTTGTTTTGTTGCTATTTTGTAAGCTGGTTTGCCAACTCAGAGAGAGCTTAAGAAGAACAAAAGTGGCATACCAACTGATAATCCTAGAAGAACAATATTCAAATATGCAAGAGATGGTTCACACGTAATTCAACCAATTAATATGCCAATTCGAGCTCCAAGATTGGAATGGACAGGACATCCAGCAGTCATAGTAGGCATGCTTGAGAGACAAAGGGATGATATGTTACGTAGCCATAGACAAAGACAGGAAGCTATTGTTGATGACACTCTAGTAGCAAATTAGTTTGCTATTTTTGAACTTATGACATTATCAATGGATGTTAATTAAAACTTATTCTTTTTTGTGGTGCTGCTTTTGTGTCATTACCATTAGAAGTTCTGTGTTAATTTAAAATTTTGCCTTTTGTATTACATACAATGGCAATTGACTTAGAGATACAGGTAATATATATTTGTTGGTTGTCTTGACTTGTTATGCATTATTGATGTAATGGAATATTTTGCCTTGTTTGGCTATCTTTATCACAGGGTATGCATTTTTATCTTTATTTCAACGTCCTTTAATTGCTTTTGGTATTCGTGTCAATCCAATTTTTTTTTCCAATTTATATTGCTTTTGGTATTAGTATCAATTGAATTTTGTTTTTTTGCATAAGACAATAAATTTTTAAAGCACTTAAAAAGCATTTCACTGGTTAAGGTGAAGGTAAATACTACTCAAATTTATATTGTTTAGTTTACAGATTGTAGATTATATCAGAAATAAAAGAAAAATAGAACCATCAAGACAACTTCTTTGCATAAATTTGCACTTTCATTACTGATAAAATTGATATGATTACATTAAACTAAAACCATCAAAAGTAACATCAAATTTCCATAACTCCAATAACTAACCAACTAATACACCAACATTACAAAATAACCTAATACAACAACATTGAGAAATAACAAAAGCAATTAACACTATAATCCAAGATATCAAGGCAACAAGATATCCATTTCTAATCCTTTTTTTTTCTACTTTTCTATTTCAACCATACTAGAACCTTAAACAAGTTCAGCTCATTCCACAATTCTTCAATCTCATTGTCCATCTCCCCACCCAAAACCAACCCAGCTCCTTGACTTTTCGATCATTCATTTTCAGCTATCAACAACCTACTTTCCATCTTCAATTGATTTAACAAATCCTTTTAACCTTCCATTTATATCTGCATTGCATCATTCAAAGTAACAACAATTCCTAACCTTTATATTAGACAAATAAAAAAGAACAAATTTAGGTGCTTCTGGTTTCAAATTTACTAATGCTTCATGAATTCATTAAAACAAAACCATACTCACCTTGTAATTAGGACATCCAAAAAATCATCATTAGGACATCCAAAAAATCATCACCCATGATTTTTTTTTCAGTCCAAGACGTCCATCTATGAGCTTGAACTTGATTTCCCATGTATTGACACCTATAGTACTTTATTACACCATCATATTCAATTTCTTCATTTGATTTATTTACAGAACTCGATGCAGATGAAGAAGATGAAGTTGCCATGGGTTTTTGACACTTTGAGCTTAAACTTTTCTTTCACTTACCTTCAATTTTTTGACTCGACAACTCGATTTTAGGTACCTTGAACTTCAATTTGAGCTTATGGACAAATCGATTTTTTAGTTATTGGTTTCTTTGGAATAGATATAATAGTTCGGGTTCAAGGAGAAAATTTTGGGGATTTTTTTTCTTTTAGAGAAAGACACGAAGCTTGAGGATTATTTTCTTTATTAAAGAAAAAGAAGACTTTCAAAGCTGGTGGTCCCCACAACTAATGCCACGTCTACATTATTAACGTCTCAAGCAGGTGAGTGTTTGCACCGTTTAAGTTTTAGTGGTTTTGTGTCCGAAAACAGAGAGCCGTTTTCAATATTAGGGGTGGATTTGCACCTGAGGGGAAACATTAGGGGTGTATTTGTACCTTTGCTAAAGGTAAGGAAATTATTATTAACATTCTTCATTTATTATTTTATGGAATTGTTTTGAGGAAATTAGGCCCCTTACCTTCAAAATCAAAATATTAGCACCCTATACCCTTGAAACCAAATATTAACATCTATACCTAAAATGGAACTTTAATTATTCACACTACCTAACTTTCAGCCCTTTCCCTCTTTATTATTATTGTCATCATCACGTAACGAACTCGACGTCGATGCGTTCCAGTCACGCACTTTTTGCTCTATACTCATCGTCTCTCCATTAGAACCGTACGTGTCACCATCGTCATCCTCGTCGCCATCTTCATCGTCAATATTTGCAGAAACTTTAGGTGAAGTACTGCGGTGACAGTGGATTTCGATAAGGCGATCGAGAACTTGAACTAAATTTAGATAATTCTATTTCAGTTGTTGTTTTTTTTTTACTTGTACAATGGAATCTAACTTCGATGATTTGTTTCATTGGGCAGTATTTGTGACAGTTTTTTTTTAAATCTTTATAAATAATGCTCCTTTTTGAGTTCTAGGAATCTGTTTAGTACTAAAAATAAAAGGTCCATCTTTATTTGAGCTACAATTTGACCTTTTAATTTGTTGCATTTGCTTATGTACACTATGTCTAGTTTGATAATTAACATTCAATTTCTTTTAGTATAGAACAAACATTTAATTTCTTGGAGATATCATAGAAAGCCATTGATAATGATAATAAATAAAGAAAGAATTATTAGTGTAACAGTAACATTAACAGGAATTGGCAGTGGCAGTAACTGGAACTGTACTGATTTTTGTTCACATAGTTAGGCAAATGAATTGGATTGTCAATGCTCACTTTTGTATACCATCTGATCTACAAAATTAGTCTCAATATTTTTGTAGAAACAATGCTTTAGAATGATATTTTCTATTTGTTTCTTATCCGTTTCTTATCTATTTCTTATTTGTTTCTTATTTGTGTATTAACTGTTTCTTATCTGTTTCTTAGTTGGTAGAAGTTTGATGCTTGTAAATATATTGTCGTAGCACTAATGAATTCATTTTTTGAAGGTGGAATCTAATGTTGAAGATCTAAATATTGATATACAAAGAATGATATTGACATGTTTTCATGGTTATCTCTTAACTAAAGAATTTTCAATTGATGTAACTTGAAGAATTTTCATTTGATATTTTTGTAGTTATTTCATAAGTGTTTCATAATTATTTCTTAAGTTTTTCTTAACT
>CANYLF010710339.1:0-14864 GCA_948193215.1 Bocquillonia castaneifolia
AATGTCATTGAGATTCAAGAATTGAAGCTATATTTTGATGGTGCAAAAAAATAGTAAAGGAGCCGGAGTGGGAGTAATTTTAATCACCCCTGAAGGAGAAAACATCCCTTTGGCCAAGAAGTTAGATTTTTGGGTCACTAACAATATGGCTGAATACGAAGCCTGTACCTATGGGTTAGAAGCTGCTATGTCCTCAGGAGCCAAAGAGATTGATGTGTATGGAGATTCATTGTTGAACAATAATCAAGCCACAGACGAATGGGAAGTGAGAGATGAGAAGTTGAAGCCTTATGTAGAACGCTTGCAGGCAATTATGATGAACTTTCAGAGATGTAGCCTTTTCCACTTACCCAGAGAAGAGAATCAGATGGTGGATGTTGTAGCTACATTGGCCTCGATATGGTATAATCCAAAAGAGGTAGCTATGAAGCCACTTTTAATGGCAAGATCAAAACAGCCTTGTTATTAGAGTGAACAAGTGATGTGCTTATTTGGACCACAGGAGAAGTCGTGGTTTTATGACATCCAAAAGTTTCTAAAAACTCAAGAATACCCTGAAGGATTCTCGAGCAAACAAAGATATGCCTTGCGGATGTTGTCTATAAAGTACACCAAAATTACACTCATCACAATGGTGAACTTTATAGACGCACTCCGTCAGGAACTCCCATATGCTATCAAGGGATATAATACAACCGTCAGAAATGCAACAGGTCAGACTCCTTATTCATTAGTGTTCGGGTGTGAAGCAGTACAATCGATAGAGATGCAATGTAAGTCATTGAGGGTAGCCTTCAAAGCATTATTACCAGAAACTCAGTGGGCTAAAGCTAGGTACCAACAGTTATTGTCTTTAGAGGAGGAGAGGAAAAGGGCATTGTACCACACTCAAGTTTATCAGAAATGGATTGCCAAGGCTTTCAATAAAGGTGTTAGACCTAGAGTCATTAAAGAAGGTGATTGGGTTTTGAAGCAAACCAGACCGATCCCTTTTGACCCTAGAGGCAAATTCAAGCCTAATTGGGAAGGCCCATATTTAGTGGTGAAGATTCTACCAAAGGGAGCTATCAAGATATCTGACTTGGATGGGAATGAGTTCACCCACACCATTAACTTAGACAGACTGAAGAAATACTATCTCTAGGAAAAGAAAAGTTGACCACTTGCAAAAGATGATGGGTAGCATATTGGATGTAATCAATAAAGTACGCTTTTGTAGCTAACCTTAAATGCATTGAATAAAACAAGAATTTCTATTAAACATGGTTTATAGTATGCATCAAACCAAAAGGGAAACACACACACAAAGGAAATGGTTATGAGACCTAATTCCTAGCTTTCTTTGATGAAGAACTCTCATGCATGCTCATTTTGTATAAATTGTTAGCTCTCTTTTCTCTAGTATTGGAAGGTTCCTGTTCCTGTTGTAGCTTCACCCAAGCTTTATAATTATCATCTATCTTTGTATTTAGGTCAGTTCTGAGGTTCCATTCAATCTGTCTACCGGACCAGTTTTGCTGAATCTTCTCAAGAAATTGAGGCCTAAGACAAGACGGCTCAAAGACATGAAGTACACAAACGATGTGTTGCTCGAATCTGTACTGGTGGCCGAGCCTAGAAGGTGCGTAGAAACTGGTAGAATGCAAGCCAGCCAAGGGGACGCAATGCCCAAAGAGCTCTCGAGTCACATATGATAGCTGCCACCAAGAGCAATGCCACTGGATTTTATCATCACTACGAGTACTAAAGAACTCGTGCCATTTTGGACCAGTCATTACAGGTTCAAGATGCTGAAGTGGCCAAGACTTTAACTACCTTTTTTTGAACTTCAAAGGATTAGCTGCGGGCATAATTAAACCCAACCTTTCCTTTAGCCATATCTAAAAAAAGCTATAAAAATAATAAGGGAAAAAGATAAAAAAGCCTGATGAGTTGTAAAATTCCTTTGGGGGCAACTCATGCAAAAATCAAGGCAAGTAAAATAAATAAAAATCTGATAAGTTGAAAACCTAAATATGGGCGATGACTTATACAAAAGTTAGGGCAGCCTGCTAGGGTGAAAATCTTGTAAAAGGGTCGCTCTAGGCAAAAGTAAAGGCATAATTACTTGAAGAAGCAAAGGCCTCTCTTGGAAATTACCACCTCCCCTTCCTGAATCTAATCTTATCAATGTCTCTACCAAAATTACTGGAAAAGGATCATCCCCTCTCTCCACTTGCTCCATGATATAAGCAATCTGTATTTCACCCTTCTTATCAGGTGAAATTAAGAGGAATTGAGCATAAAGACAGAGGCCCAAGATTCTGTGCCAAGCTGGACTTCCTGATGCTTTGGCTGCCCCATTCAAAAACTCTTGGAGTACCATTCTATTCCTAATAGAACATTGCAACAATGTACTCGGTGAAAGATCAAAATTTTGCACCATGAAGCTTGGAAAGCTCAAATTCAGGTTTGGAATCGGCATAGGGACAGAGGAACGATGATTTTTACCTAAAATGGCAGCAAACTCTTCTGGCAGGGGGCATACCTCATTTGCATGAAACCTGAAAACATGATCTCTAGGACTCCAACGCTTTGCAGCACAATGCAAGAAAGCTTAGTCAACATGAACGGTTCTTAAAACACCAAAAGAAGACAACCCATAGATCTTGAACAGATTCCAAGTTTCTCTAGAAGACGACTTGAAGGAGTCAGACATGGAATCAACGACCAAAGTAGTCATTTTGGACCTCTTGAAACAAATCTTGGTTATTTCTAATGAATTCTAGATGCTCGGAAGTGCTTACGATTGATCGAAGAAGACAAGAAAATATCTGAATTGAGACCCAGATTGATCAACCGACCGGCAGATCTTGATTAATCGATTGTGTGATCAATTAGACGATCAGTCATTCTTTATTTACCTTGGAGAACCCATCAGCTAAGTGGAGAACCAATCGGTCCATCATGTGGCATCTCCAAACTCAACTAGTACGTATTCACATACATTCATACAATCATACATGTAATGTTTAAGTCATATAGGGTAGAGAATGAATAAAAACACATAATAAACATTGCATTCACTTTTAAACTAGGTTTCAGTACATAGATAGATAAAAAGAATGCACAAACAGGTTCAAATACCATGAATAGATGATCAAATGGAAGAAAACAAAGTACTAAGATCATCAATCCAACATCAGAAATCCTAAACAAGTGTTCTTGAGAACAAAGACCTAACAACCAGAACCCAAAAAAAAACAAACAACAAGATCAATCATGTCTGCGTCTGGTACGATGAGACCTAGCTTTGGCACTCTGGTTCGCCAATGAATCACCCTCATCCTCATCATCATCCTGATAGGCACCTTGCATCCCTGTGATCCTCTAACGCAAGTCCTCTATCTCTCTCTGACTCTGCCTATCATGCTCCTACCAAGCCTGACAAATCTCTATGGTGAAATACTTGCTAGCCTGATAAAGAGAGGCAAGATATGATGTATCCTCGGTAGGTAACTGGAAAAGATGAACAGGAATTATTAGATGAAACCAGTCAAGGAGCAATGAGAAAACACTACAAGAATCAGGGAAAGAAACACAGGAGTGTAACCCTCAGAATACTCAAAGCCGGGGGCCTCTACTGGATGCAACTGATGCTCTCTCAACCCAGTAGGAGCTCAATATTGAACAGAAACTTCTGAGAAGGACTGGATGACTCCAAGCATTATAGAGCTAGAACCCTCACCTCTAACAGATGATCGAGGGATAGCCCTACTAGACCCCGCTTCATCTCTAGCAGGCCTCCCTGCTGCTGGTAGATGGTATATAGGAGCAGCATCAAAGTATAAATTACCTGGTATCTTGACAACCTCCCGCTTAGCCTGCACATAAAGAATCACTAGGTTAAATGAAAAGAATAACTAACGAAACTAAAATGAAGAAAATTCTGTTACCTTGCGAACTCTGTCTGCAGAAAGAGGCAACTAAGCACTCCCTTTGAATATAACTAGGATAGTTCTACGCACACCTTTCAAAGAACTCAATGGTAGGGATCCCTGTAAGGTAAGGTAATACCTCCTCATCATCAAAGGTGTGAGCCCAAAACATCTCTCTAGGGGGAGCACAAGGGATTCTTCACCTATCAGTAATCTGATATTCCAAGGCCCTCTCTCCAAGGAACCACATCCTACATGCTGGACCCTCGAGAATCATCCTAAGTCCATCTTTGGGGAGTGAAATCCTCACATAATCAGGAAGCTCATCCTCTGGTCCTAACTAACTTGTGTGAACCTGTTAAGAATCGTGAATGAACAAGTAAGTACTCTACCATACATGCTTTTGAAACTAATAGAGTTGTATTTGTTGTTACCCCAAAAGCAGGTACTACATATAAGTAGCCCCGATGATCATCAACTATGGAGAGATGAGTAGGAGAACGAGACAACCCCTAATAGGTGACCAGAGGAAAAGTCTTGTTCGGGTGAATAGGCTGGAAGTCCCTAATCAATCTCAGCACGATTGTCCATACCTGAATCAAGGTCAAATGTTAAAACAAGGAGATGTTTCAAAGGCAACCAAATAAGTGTGTTATGGAAAATCTACACATGAAGAGTGTGCCAGAAGCCGTTAAGCTTCTTCAATCTATGCGAGACGCAGTCCATGCAATAATAAAGGTAAGGTAAAGAAGCTGACCCCTAGTCAAAAGTCCCCATCTTGTCAAAATCTCGCAAGATAGGTATGAAATACAATGGCAAAGTGTAAGTATCATCACAGAACAAAGTGGTGCCAAGCAAATAGGTGATGAAATACCTAGCCATCCTGTCATACCCAACATCGGTAGAAGGGATCTCACTTCAATACCAGCTAGGAATCTCCTCACACTTCATCACTCTATCGTTCCTCATCTCGGGCATCCTCCCTAGCATGTCAATAACAAACTCCCAATGAGTCCGACCATCAGAAAAGAAGATCCCCGCGTCAAAAGGGATTCTGTCGGTAGAACAGGGTAATCCGGTAATGGCAGTAAAGGAACTCTGGGTCAGAGTTTACTCCCCACATGGCAGTTGAAAGGTGTGAGTTGTGTCAAACCACCATTCCATAGCACATAGAGACGCATTGTCGCAGTGCCAGGACTGATGCCCCTACGGAACCTCAGTTAAAGCCTCTATGAATCTACAAAGACCAACACACCCCACTCGATCCGTCACAAGATCAGGGAGCCTATCCCACCACTGACGTGCTTTCTTAAAGTTGCTAGAACCAGTAAACCTAGGCGTATCTCACTGCAGGTAAGTTCAGGTGAGTACAGTACATATCTATAATATCATTCCATTTTCGTTATATCTAATAAATATCGTTCCTTTCTCAAAATATGCATAAATAATTTAAATCACAAACTTCTATGTTTATAATACTTTCACACGTCAATTGGAATTTTCACGTTCATAATCATTGTCATATCTCAATTTGTTAAACTTAAAATCTCCATTGAACATAGCATATCCTTCATTTATTTATTTTATTTTCTAAAGCATTTTAGACATTTTCATTTTAAACAATTCAAATTTCTCCCTACATTTGCTTTGAAGAAACATAAGTAAGCATATCATACATTGTACTGCATTTACAAGTCTTAAAATCATCCAAAAATATCAGGAAATGGACAAAACAGAAGTTCTACAAGTTGCAGAACCGATCGGTCGTGATCGAACTGATCGGTTGTGATCGAACAATCGATCAGCTGTTCGATCAACTGATTGATTGATCACAAACAACCAATCGATTCTGTAACCTAGAACCCGAACCCTAGCTTTTCTAATTCACCAAAACCCACACAAAAACAACCAATTAACTCAAAATTAACATAGTACTTACCGGACCCGATGCCAAACAAGCAATACTAGCTCCCAAGTTGGTTAATGGCCTGATTGGTGCACCTTCCCTCAATCCACAAGTATTTTGGGGTTTTAGAATTTGTTCAATGGTCAATAAAGAACATGGTTCCCATGGGAGAGGAGGAAGAACATTCTCAGTCGGGTTCTCTATCGCCAATTCGGGATTTTGATCCATAATTTGTTAATTCATTAGAAGAAAAAAAAGAATGAAGAAGGAAGAAAAAAAAAAAGAAGAAGGAAGAAAAGAGAGAAAATAAAGGAGAGAAAGAAGGAAAAGGAAAATATATACATTCTCAAAAAAATAAATATATATATATATATGTGTGTGTGTGTGTGTGTGTGTGTGTGTGTGTGATAGTAATAACAATAATAAAACATATAATAAATAACAATAAATAAATAAATAATAATAAAGTAATAATAATAATAAGACACCTTGTAAGCTGCCAGTCTCGCAAAGGCAAATCGCGGAAGATCGGAAGGCAACAAAAGAAAATCCTAGAATTGACAACAATTTTCTGAAACTTAGACGCCATAATTTCTAGAAAATCCATAATAATGCTTTGTCGTCGCTTATTCATATTATTGCTAATATTGCTAAACTCTGACAAAGCGGGGGCAACTGTAGACACATGTTTTTGGATGCAAGTCATGGAAGTGGCTCAGGACTCCCGATGATGAATACGGTTCAATAATCGAACCAATCTTAACACTTATATCTCCAACAGGAAAGCAAAAAGATCAAATTAATTAAAATTGGACTGTTGAATAAATCAATCATATATTCACCCAATTGATTGATTGATTCATTCATTTAATTGGCTATTTAGTTAAATTATTGGTCCCACATTCCCCCGCTAAATTAAGATGTTTTTAAGGGTTTGAACGAAGGACCGATCGGCTATCCATGATTAACGATCAATCGATCGTCATACATGAAGAACCAATCGGTTGTCCATTCTACAGATTTCAAATCCTATTTTTTATTACCTTTTTACAAATGTGGAGGCCAATTTGACCACTCTTGTGTCTGATTTAATGAGTATTCCACCCATCCAAGATCCCACATCCCATTTGTAAAGATAAAACTTTATTTAGTGGAGGATAGGTGAAAATTAAAGATGTTTTGGTAATAATTATAAGTGGGGGAGGAGGAATCAAAATGTTTTGGGGGCTGGCTTCCTACAAATAAGGCTCATTCTCATCAGATGAGGGAGGGAGGGGGGGGGGGTGGTTTAGAGAGAAAATTGTGAAGAAAGCATAAATTTCCTTGAAAATCAAATAATTTGAGAAAAAGAAGTCTCTAAATCTTTCAAACACTAGAAGTTGATCCTAATAGCTAAGAACATTGGAGAGAAAAGGTTACTATGACATAAAATTTAAGGGCACACCATGCATCCATGATCAATGGATTCTAATGCAAATTTCATTTCTTTGATTTATCTATCATTTCTATAATTATCATCTTATTTTCTATTTCTTTTTATAATTTATTGTTTCTATTTGTTATTTTAATCATTATTATGTGTTATTTATGTAGTTTGCATGATCTAGCTAGTTCATATTATGTGAGTAAATTTATTTTTTGTTCTTGCAAATTTATGTAATTTAGTTTATAATTTTGCTTGATTAATAATTTCCATAATATTTACATGTTATGATAATATATTTAGTTGTTTTAGTATAATATTATTAATATTATGATAGTCTAAGTTATTCTTCATAACCAATTCACCCCTTCCTTGATTTTGTAGCAATCTGAATTTTCTGTGCAGATCTTTGACTAAGAATCGATTGGTTTTCAAGGACAACCGATCGGTCGATTGATTGATCGATCGGTCATTCCCTTAAAGCTGATTGGTTCACCGTTCTGGAATCCGAGATTTTCAATTTTCTTACTAAGTTAGGGTTGAATCGGACTAATTAATTAACTCGGTAATTATTAAAATTAATCTAGAAACTCATTTCTCCTTTCCCTTCTTTAGGATTTACTTTATAGCATTTATTCTATATTTGTTTATAATTTGTAATAATTACTTTTATACTTTCTTTATTTTGTACTTATTATTATTTTATCACACATTTGCATGATTTAGGATTAATTAAATTAATAATTAAAGTTGGTAACTTTAGATAAAATCAGTAGAAAATCATTTCCCCTTCCATTTCTTTAGGGTTGAATGTATTTTATTTATTTTTACGTTTTATTAATTATCTTGTATCATTTTTATATTCCATTCAAGATACGTTTTATTAGATTTACTTAATTAATGTACAAACTTTAATCAAATAATTAGGAAATAAAATATGTAAGAACTCATTTTAATTATATTTTGCATATAATAAATTAGGAATAAAGATATGGTAATAATTTGTAAATAAAATAAGTAGAAAATAATATTTTGGTATGCTTTCCATGTCATTAAATAGGACTAATGGGTCGGACTTAATGTTAAAAATGGGTTAGAAACAATTAGGGATCAGTTTTCATTGTTAAACATATTGTATATTTGTGTGCAATTTAATTGTATTTATTATTATACGCTTTCTTTTATTTATTGCTTGTTAAAATAATGAATTAATAATTTCACTTGGCAATTAAATAATAAAATGCGCTTTATGGGATGTTTATTCCGAACCTATAATCGTCTGGGTGATGACGATGAGTACTCTTTTAAAGGGAATCGAGTCATTCACTACATTATAAAATGCAATCCCGAACCAACTCGGGTGGCGACTCCTCATTCTCTGCTATGCCTTAACAAGGTTAATCTATGTTCCCTAACTTTGAATAAAAGCAGTGTGGTGGTTGCTAGAGCCTGGGCGCTTGGGCCGAAAAGCCTCCGTCCATAGTGGCGACACTACTGGGGATAAGACAATAAGATTCTGAGCATTTTATTATTTAATTACCAAGTTAAGTTGCCAATTTCTTTGCATCATTCTTTGCATTAGTCCCTATTAAGCCCCGGTACCACTTCTAATGTGATCCAATGATTCCACTCCTTTCATGGTTTGTATTATCGGTGATTACCACTCACAGTGATTAAGAATCCTACCTGGCTTACCATCTTAGCATTGGATAATGAGTCATCGATAATGGGAAGCTCTTATTGGATCTTCTACCATCCTAGCAAGGATTAATGGGAGTCCAACTCCGTGGGAACCTCTTTTAGCTGACAGTTGTCCTAGCCCATATGTAATGGCCATAGTAACTTCCACTAGGATTATACCAAATATTGCTTGTTGTTTGATGCCATGATGCCATTATTTTGACCTAATCCAATGTTATTGTCCTTAAATCAAATCCTAAATACAACTTGTGTGAAAGGGATGTCAAAGTATTGACCTAATTGTACATGGTTATTACTAAGATGGCCTTAGAACGTAGGGAATGTTGGAATTTGAGAAAAGTAACCTTGATTACTGCCTTAGTAAAAGGGATGTTGGTGTGTCAGTCTAACTATACACGACCGATGCTAAAACGGCCCTCGAACATAGGGAATATTAAGAACTTTTTAAGGACAAAGACATAGGATGAGGACTTTATAATGACTTATTGTTTGGTTTGAATGTTGAGAACTATATATGTATACGTCGGTACTTACATCCCCTGTTGATGTATAAGACCCAGACCATATCCTAGGAAATTGGACTTTGCCAAGGAATATGTGCGTGGGAGTAATAAGGTTGGAAGGTCTACCACTTGGTAGTATTTGTCTATGTACAGCTAACCTGTTTTCTTGTTTCCTTTGTCATGCTTTCATGCATACATACATACATGCATACATGCATTTGCATAAGTCTTTGCTAACATCTTGTTTTGTAGTGAATCATAGATTCTGCAAGTTCATCCTGAACCACGTGGAAAAGAGTTGGTGGATGCCTAATCCGCAACCTCAGTGACAATTCAGAGGACTAGGCCTCGAGTACTTTTGAAGCACCGAAAAACTTGGAAATACCAATCATGTCTGAAACCCCGAACCAAGGCATTGACATGAATGCTCTGATAGCCGCTTTGTGAACAATGGTCTGTTAAGAAGTTCAAAATGCAATCAGTATGAATGGCGAAGCTTCTGATAATGATAACAACTCTATGCGTGATGATCGGGATAAAGAAAAGGAAAATGAGGATGACAAGATAGAAAGTTATGTTATTTCCACCCTTACCACAAAAATGGAGAAGCTCTAGGATCTTGTGAAGGGTAATAAGTCAGAAGCTGATTATGACCTTGATTGCATAGGGATTACAGGCATGAAGAAGCTACCTTTAAAGTTCACAATGCCAGATATGTAGAAATTTGATGGTACAAGGGACCCCAAGTTGCACATCAACCAGTATGGTTCTATAATGTTAACTACACCATTAGATACAGATCAAAAGGTCGGGGTGTTTCCTTTATCCCTCACTGGTGTAGCCCAAAACTGGTACCATTGCTTGCCCTCTTCAATCCAAGCAGACTGGAAGGAATTGTGTGAAGCTTTCATTGGCCAGTACTCATACAATGGTAAACTTGAAGTGTCACTCTGAGATCTTGAGATGACAATGCAATGGCCTAATGAATCCTTTGCTGATTTCCTTACCCATTGGAGGAATAAGGCTACTCTACTAAAACACAAACCTTCAGAAAAGGATCTAGTTATAATAGTGGTTAGGAATGTACTTCTAAATATGGTACACACTCTGAAAACTATGAACCCCAAGTCCTTTAATGACCTATATGATGATGGATTGCAATGTGAAGAGATTGAGATAGACAGACAAAAAGCCCTGAAAGGAAAAGCACCTTATACCCGACCTTTAACCCAAACCCATAAAATAGTTGATGTCAACCAAGTCCAAACTAGCAAAACCTACCACAAATTTTCAAACTTCAATCACCCTCTATCCAAAGTCTTTGAAAGGCTTGAAAAATAAGGCCTCTTAAAACCTGGGCCGGCTAGAAATCATCCAAACACCAACTCATCCAATTACAACCCAAATCCCTATTGTCATTTCCATCAAGTGCAGGAGCATCATACTGATAACTGCTTAAAACTCAAACACTAAATTCAAGACCTCGTAGATACCGGGAAAATCACTAACCCAGAATCCAGACAGCCAAACACCAAAACCAATCCTTTGCCAAATTATAACCGTGTCCCACCACTAAACCAAACTATGTGCATTGATTCAGGGTTCAGAGAAGAGAAAGTATTAGCTTCAATTAAACAAACAGGCCCCAAGTCAAATCTCCATAAGGTAGTTGAGGAACATGTAAATCAGTTGAGGATGGATGGAGTATTCCCTGAAGATGAATCTGGTGCTTATCTCTTGCAGATCAAAAAAGGAGGTGTTATCAAGGATGTTTATATGTTTGATGCATGGTACTCCTCCAGTGAGGACGAGGTTGAGGTTGAAGATGATGTCCAATTGGTGAAGGATGGAGAATTTAAAGTAAGGTTTGCCATCCAAATTGGAAAGGATTATCAGAGAAAAGATGCAAGAAATCCAATGCCTAAAACCTCTGCTAAGAGAGATGCCCCTATCAAAGAAACTATTAACCCTGTCACAGAGGCTCGGGAGGATCTAATCACCGAACAATTGAAGAAAACTAGAGACAATGCAAGCATATGGGATATACTTCTTTATTCAGAATCCCACAGGAAAGCTCTGGTTGAGGCTCTATCCAGAATTCAGATCCCAGCTGATGCTACACCAAAGAGTATGGTAGGGTTAATGACTCAGAAGAAGCCAAGAGAAATCACTTTCACAGATGAAGACTTGCCTTTGGAGGGAAAGATCACAACAAAGCCCTCTACATCGCTGCTGAAGTGAATGGCAAGAAAACTTCATGTGTGATGGTAGATGATGGTTCTGCCATTACTGTTTGTCCTTCCAAGCTGAAGCCAAAGCTAGGAATTACTGCTGCTGACCTCAAGCCATCTGAATTAGTTATCCATGCCATTGATGATTTAAAGAGGAGTGTAGAAGGAACCTTTACTGCAAAGGTGAAGGTTGGTCCTATTGAGTCAACGGTTGATATAACGGTGCTTGACATCCCAATGACCTTTGTTGTGCTGCTAGGGAGGCCATGGTTTCATTCTTTTGGAGGTGTCCCCTCTACCTTGCACCAGAAAATCAAATTCCCTCATCAAGGTGGCATCCTAATCATTAATGCTGAGCCTGTTCAATATGTTATTATTTTAAGGGCTGCCCTGAAAGGTGTTATTTCTCCAATGGGATTTCAAGTGATGGGTATATTTAAAGATCCTACCAATCCTCAAGTTAATGCAATGCTAAAGAAGATGAATTATTTGCCCGGCTAGGACTAGGAAAGAATCAGCAGGGAGTCACCTCATTTCCAAACTTCAAAACTCAAATAACCTATGGTGGTCTGGGTTACAAGGCTGAATCTTATCAAGAGGCTAATAACAAGAAAGGAGGAAACTCGCTTTACGACTACATTGTACCCAAAGCTGGTGATCATTCTGATGAAGTGAATGTTGTCGCTGAGGAGAAGCCTGTCTCACTTTTTGAGATCTTTGATGACTTTCTACATTCGGAGGAATTGATTATAGACGAATTACTTGCGAAAGTAGAAGGACTAACCGTTAAAGAGGCTGATGCTCCAACTACTGCTGATGTCATTCTAGTTTTAGAACTAGATTCTTTCATTAAAAATGCTTTGCATGATGTATTTTTTTTTTTCTGTTGATGTAATTTCCTATGACCTCTTTGAGGATGAGGATTCTTTTGTTGTGAAGGCCAATGTAACTACCGACTATGCTTATTTGTGTGTTGTTTTACCTTATGGCACTATGCATGTCATAGATCATACCATAAGCATGTTTGATATTAATTATGTTCAAACTAATGCATTTAATTTAGAGACAAAAGAAGAACCTAAGGAAATATTGGTTGCATCCAATATAACCCTCAAGGAAAGAGACAAGTTCTAATAGATCATCAAAACGAGAGGGAAAGTGTTTGCCTGGACCTAAGATGACATGCCGAATGTTGATCGAAACATTGCAGAACACCATATTCCCACTAATCCGCAGATGAAGCCAGTAAAACAGAAGCTCAGACGATTGAGACCGGAATGGGCCAAATTGATCAAGGAAGAAATTGAGAAACAAATCAGAGCCAGGTTTTTAGAAGTAGTGGAATATCCAGAATGGTTGGCCAACATAGATCCAGTACCAAAGAAAGATGGCAAAGTCAGAATGTGTGTAGATTACAGAGATTTGAACAAGGCATCACCTAAAGATGACTTCCCACTACCCCACATCGATGTCCTTATCGATAGTGCTGTAGCCAATGCCATGAACTCTTTCATGGATGGGTTCTAGGTTACAATCAGATTATGATGGCCCTTATTGACAAGTTCAAGACTGCATTCATTATTGAGTTCGGTGTGTTCTGCTATAAAGTTATGCCTTTTGGACTAAAGAACGTGGGGGCAACTTACCAAAGATGGCAACCACTCTGTTTCTTGATATGATGCACAAGGAGGTAGAAGTCTATATCGATGACATGATGATCAAATCCCCTACTCATGAACAACATTTTGAAGCCCTAGATAATTTTTTAGCCAAGACTGAAAGATATAATCTGAGACTCAACCCTAAGAAATGTGTTTTCGAGGTAATTTCAAGGAAACTATTGGACCATATAGTGAGCCAGAGGGAAATCGAAGTGGATCCAGATAAGATTAAGGCTATTCAGGAAATGCCTGTACCAACAAAGGAAAAGAGGATCATAGGGTTTCTGGGAAAATTACAATACATTAGCCGGTTCATCTCAAAATTGACCATGGTGTGTGATCCAATCTTCAAGCTGCTCAGAAAGATCAGCCAAAGCAGTGGAACTCAAGGTGTCAGGAAGCTTTTGAAAAAATAAAACAATATTTAATGGCTCCTCCTATCGTCCAACCACTAAGGATGGGGAAACCATTAATATTGTACTTAGCCCTTAAAGATGAGGCAATAGGAGCTATGATGGCACAAGCAAATGATGCAAGGGTCGAACATGCTATTTATTATCTTAGTAAGAAGATGTCACCTTATGAAATTAAATATGACTTGATACAGAAGACTTGCTTGGCAGTCATTTTTGCAACACGGAAGAATCGTCATTACTTTCAGTCATACCAGGTTGAAGTGGTAGCCAAGATTGAATCCTCTAAGGTATTTTTATAAAACATCAGTCTTGATAGGGAAACTGGCAAAGTGGCTGATACTCTTGATGGAATTCGACATTGAGTACATCATGAAGAAGACCATCAAAGGTTGGGCAATGGCTAAATTCCTGGCTCTTCATCCACACGAGGAGCAAGATAACTTTGAATTTAAATTTCTAGATGAAGGATTTAATGTCATTCAGATTCAAGAATTGAAGCTATACTTTGATGGTGCAGTAAATAGTAAAGGAGCCGGAGTGGGAGTAATTTTAATCACCCATGAAGGAGAAAATATCCATTTAGCCAAGAAGTTAGATTTTTGGGTCACTAACAATATGGCTGAATATGAAGCCTGTATCTATGGGTTAAAAGCTGCCATGTCCGCAGGAGCTAAAGAGATTGCTATGTATGGAGATTCGATGTTGATTATTAATCAAGCCACATACGAATGGGAAGTGAGGGACGAGAAGTTGAAACCTTATGCAAAATGTTTGTAGGCAATTATGATGAACTTTGAGAGATGTAGCCTTTTCCACTTACCCAGAGAAGAGAATTAGATGGCAGATGCTGTAGCTACATTAGCCTTGATATGGGATAATCCAAAAGGGGTAGCTATGAAACCACTTCTAATGGCAAGATCAAAACAGCCGTGTTATCAGAATGAACCTGTGATATGCTTATTAGAACAACAAGAGAAGCCATGGTTTTATGACATCCAAAAGTTTCTAGAAACTCAAGAATACCTTGAAGGATGCTCGAGCAAACAAAGTTATGCCTTGCGGATGTTGTCTAGAAATTACACTCGTCACGATAGTGTACTTTATAG
>CANYLF010710708.1:0-17218 GCA_948193215.1 Bocquillonia castaneifolia
TTATACATTTTATGGTTTTATTTTGCTAGAAATACTATAAATCATGGTTTTATTTTATGTTCTAATATTGAATTCTCCAAATCTCCGTTTTGTTCCGAACCGTTTTGAACCGGTCCGAAGTACCGAATCTCCGAACCGAACCATCCCGAATTTTCGGTACAAAACGGTACGAAGATTTAATATTTCGGTTCGGTTCCGGTTCTTTCATTTTCAAAATCTCTGAAGCTCAGTTCGGGTCCGGAGATTTTCTAATCTCCGGATTCCCCGAACCGTGCTAAGCCCTACGCGCATATATAGATTGTTAAAAGTGTAAGTCAATGTACATTTTAGGTATATAAAACGGTATGATACAAGAGGTATTCCATAGCTAGTGAGTTAAATGAAAGTGTAATACATCATGATACACATAATGCACTATAAAAGAGGTGCTTTTGTAATCCTTTTACACCCTTTATTTTTCTATATTTTTCTATATGTCTTTTGATGATTAAATGTCAATCCTTACTGTTAAACACTAAACGATGTAAACCATAATGAAAATAATATAATAAAAGTATGTAAATAATATAATAAAAGTATGTGTAATAGATTGATAGTGTTTTACTAATTTGAGTGGGCACTCAAAGCTAGTGTTGTGCAAAATTGAATTGGACTGAAAAGTCAAACTGAACCATTAATCTTGATTCGATTTGATTTTGAATATTTGAGTGAAAAAGTGAATCAAACTGAAAACCAATCGACATTTAAGTTAAAAAAATCGAATCGATTTAATTTGGTAAAAAATCAAATCTATTTAATTTGGTTTGATTCTTATATACTTTAATTCGATTCGTTTTTAAAAATAAAAAAATTAGTTAGATTCGATTTGGTTTGATTGTACACACCCTTGCTCAAAGCAAAATAGATGCTTTTCAGATGAATAAGAACAAGAATAAGAATGAAACTACGTAGATGAGTTTCATACTTTCTCGGTCCCCTTATTTTAAACTGGAAAAAAAGATACATATGCATATATTAAAAATTAAATTTGTGACTTTATAAGTGTAATATCCGTGTCCCAATTTTATTTTTTTTTCATGAGCATGGCATGACATTTTTAATAAAAAAAATTTATGAGAAGTTTGTTGGTAGAAAGCATTAGAGTAAATAAAGGATAGTAAATAAAACATAGAATGAGAAAAATGTTGTAGGACATTTATTAAGAGTTAAATATTCTAATAAATATTTTATGCATGAGGTGTATTTAAAATTAAATAGGGTGTGATAATTTATATGGATGTAATTTATTATTAGTGAGAGTTTTTTTTTTAATTCTTCTAATATAGACAAAGAAAGGAAAAAGAAGAAAATAAAAAGAAAAGAAAAGAGAGTTACAGGAGAGAGAAAGAAAGGAAAAGAAGGAGAAGAAGAGAGGAAGAAAAGAAGAAGAAGAGGGCTAGAAATTTAGGTCTCTTCGGTTGTAAAAAGATTATAAGTGTTTAAGAAGAAGATTAACATCATCAAGCTATCTAGAGCTCAATTTGGTAAGTTATTTCAAATTTTCTTGACTATTTTGAATTAGGGTTTATGTAAGAAATTGGGAAAAACTTGATTTGAAGTTGTAATTATGTAATTAGAACATAATTACGCGTGTATTAGGTGTAATTTTATAGAAATTACATGATTTGGGGTTTGATTTTCATGATTCCTTAGAAGTGCATAATGCTTATTTTTTACCTTTGAATATTAACCTTGGTATTTTGAGTATATCTTGAGTTATACAAGTCCGATTTGAGCGAAATTGGTGTCCACGGAAAGTTTAAGATGTGTTCTACAACCTGTAATTTTTTTTTAGAATTTAATTCATCCACTTGGTTGGCTGTTTAGTGGTGAACTTTTTATAACTCTGATGATTCGAGCAATTTGAGTAGATGTAGTAAAAAAAACATAACTTTCTTTATAGAAATGATTTTGAGGTGATTCTTGTTACTACTGATCCTAGAAGGATAGAGGTATAAATCTAGAAGAGATAAGACTCATATCATTTTTCTATAATTTTCAGTAAATTTTTAAAGTCAATACATGTGTTTTGCCCATATAGACAAGTATGCAGCCTCATTTTCATTCATAGCATAAAGGCATTTTTATGAAATATTTTGGAGTGTTTAAGTACTTGGAGGATATATGTAAGAAGAGTAATATAATTATATAGTTTGTTTATGAGTTTATATATCTTGTTTAGGTGCTCAAACAAGAGACGAAAGTGCTGCACCTAAGTAAGGCAGCTTGTGGATTTCAATAGTGGATTGTTGGTGGCTATTTTGGTGAGTAGATATGCAAGCCTTTGCAAACTGAGTTTTATTATTTAATTATTAAATATTTGATGAGTTTAAATATGATTTATATACTGGTTTTGATGGTGCTAAAAGTTATTGAATGAAATGTGGATTTAATGTTTTGGATGAATTATATATATAAATTATGATATGTTTTTGTTAATGGTTTTGATACATATGATTTATATGGTGGTTTTGGTTACGCTTAAAGTTGTTTGATGAAATAAGAAATTAATGTTTTGGTTTGAGAATAGAGAATGAATATTTGAAATGAGTTAATAACTATTACGAAATATTTTTAATTATAGTTTTGTGATGTATTTGCTCTGTAATGATGTATTGAGAGGTGCTGAGATTGTGATATGCACCTGATTATGTGTTGAGATTGTGATATGCACATGGGAGATATATATTGTGATTGTCTATGCGCGCATTTGACATAGGGCACTTGACTGATGGGCGGTGAAGGGAAAATGGTCGTGCCTGCTAATGGAGATGAAGGGTTAGCCAGCAAGTGTGCCTAGAAGAGTTTTGGCTAGGCTGTAGATCAGTGTTGTGTTCCTGATTATAGACCTAGGGTATGGTGGATTATTATAGAAATGGAAAGTCACTGAGTTTAGTTGAATGAAAGAAAATTTGGGCATATTTATATATACTCTTTCACTTGATTATGATGAAAATATTTATTCAAATTATATCTGTGTGTGTGTTTATGTGTGTGTGTGTGTGTGTACATATGTTATGAAATAATTGAAGATTTTATGTTTTCAAAGCTTAAATGTTTTCTGCTTGTTATACCTATTTATTGAGCTCCCGCTCATTATTTTATTATAAATTTTTCAGTTAGCAAGGTATCAGAGTAAGGAGGAAGTTGCTAGAGTGTTGGCGTTGTTAATACAGTGTGAAGTATTTAATGTTGGCCACTGCACTGTTGAGAACTATTTGCTTGTATATTTAAAAATAAATGTGAAGATATATCTTGTACTTTATGGACATGTATAATATGTAAAATTATCAGATAGACAAAAAATATGTTTTATATTTGAAATAATGTGTAATGAATTTATTATCAGATTTTATAATAAAAATATTTGAGTGTTATAATTAATACGCTTTTTATTTATCGATTGTACTGGAATTTTGGTAAATTACTACAAATTTTTATTCATATTTATGTTAAGTTCATAAACACTTATATTACTTAAACTTGTAAAATTTTATTATAAGGATTACAAAAAAATAAATTTATACATATAAGAAAAATCATGTGATCTACCTCGTACTTGGTCGGACAAGGTGTGACAATAAGTCAATAAAATGGAGATGTACGTAAAGAAATCACTATGCAGGTGGTAATAAAAATCAAAATGGAATATGTAACCTAGGTTGTACAAAAATCTTATAATGAAGAGTGTTTCGGTGTCAGACACGTTTCAGAAATTGAAGCTGTTAGGAAATTTCAAATGAAGTTTAAGAAACTTTGAAATGAATTTCAGAAAAAGATTTTATTTATATTTTTCTTGTTTGTTAATCATTGAAAACTTGATTTACTATAATTTTAAATAATTTTTAAATATTAAAAAAATTTAAAAACTAATTTTTTCTTGATTTTGGCGTGATATTTAGATACAACTATTTTGACTTATATTAACTCATTATGATCAAATCTAATCAATTTTACTCACTAACTATTATATCATGTAAAATGAGATTTAAAAAGATAGAACATATATGTTGATATCTAATATTATACCATATATACCATTTCGACACTTTATGTTGAGCTAGAGAGAAAGTTTATAGCTACAGGGACTGAGAGAAAGTTTATTTTGGCTTCAACATTAGACAATGGATTGGAATCTTTTGGTTTGATAGACGTGGATAAAGAACGATATCTGGCTTAGTTGGACCATATAAAATGTCACTCTCCCACCGAAATACTTACAATAAAGGAAGGAAGAAGGTTTTAAAATGATTTCACTCAAACCAACGCCAGTTGCCCTTAGGGTTGGCTTACAATCGTAAAGATAGTTAATCCGTCGAAGGGGTTTGGAATGTGCAAACAGTTAAGATATGTGGATAAGGGTCACTGAGTTATTGAATGGTGATGAAGCTCAGTCAGTTATAAGGTAGGAATGAAGTGTATTCCCCAGTCTGAAAGAATGTGGTTGCAATTTTGGAGGAAAATCCAACATATAAAGGAAAGGTTTTGAAGGAAGCTGTAAAAGATCTGTGGTTAGCTACTATGAGTTTCGCCGAAGTTGCATGTTAACATTATAATGAAAAACGTTTCCGTATCAGAAACATTTCGGAAACTGAAACTCTTTAGAAACTTTAAAATAAGTTTTGGAAAATATTTAGATTTATATATATCTAGTTTGTTAATTGTTAAAAAGTAGATTTAAGAGAATTTTAAATATTTTTAAATAGTAAAAATATTTTAAAAACTATTTTTTTTCCTTGTTTTGACTTGATATCTATATACAACTCATTTTTGACTTGATATGACCTGTTATGATAAAATCTAATCAATTTTACTCACTATCTATCAATCATGTAAAAAAGATTTAAAAAAGAATAACACATATGTATATATGTAATACCGTACCATATATATCGTTTTGACACTTTTATTTTTGTCATTCAAATACTTAAATTATAGATTTTAAACATATGAACAGTTAAATTAACATGTAATTGCTACTTATAAATAAAAAATATATATTATTGTTACTTAAACACTTTAAAAATATTTATTACTTCATATGACAATTAATTATATTTTTACATATGCACTTCCACTAGGGGTGCTCACGGGTTGGGTAACCGAACTGTGAGGTAAAAATGCTAACCGAACCGTGAGTAACGGTTTTTACATATTTGAAATCGAAACCGTAATGAACGGTTACCCGGTTAAATGGACCGGTTACTTGTCGGTTTCTGTTTTAAACCGTATTCAAAAATGAGACTCAATAGAAAGGTTAACAAGCTGTTCATTATACAAATGGACACAGATAAAATTTTACAAAGCTGGTGATAAGCTTTTATATCAACTAAAAAGCACCAAACTTTCCTAAATCATCAAACAGCACAGTTCCCCAATTCCTTCACCCCTCTCAATTATGTTCACGTTACAATGCCTTCAGCAATTAAAATGAAAATGCAAGATCTCAAAATGGCCCTAATCCCAAATCATGCCAAGACAATACAAAGTCCATCAAATACAACACCATAAATACAAATTATGCAACCAAAGTTGGTACAGAACTAAAACATCGGACAAACAACACATTCCAATAATCAAAATAATGAATTTATTATATAAAGCAACTAATAGGCGTTTGCTGAAAATAAAGAAAGAAATGGGTGCTTGCTGCACTGCCGTCGGAGAGGTTGAAGGATGGCGCTGGAGAAGACGCTGCACCGTCAACGAAAGGCAAAAGAAAGGCAAGGCTTCACCGTTGACGACTGGAGAAAGAAAGGCAAGGCTGGAGAAGACTGAACCGTGAGGTGGACTGGTGGTGGTGATGTCATGATGGCCTGATGGCTGATGGGTTGAGCAGAGGAAGAAAGCGGCGGCAAAGACTAATTGCGTGAGTTGGTGGTGGTGATATCTTCGTGAATTATGATGGGTTGAGCAGAGAGAAAGAGAGTTGCGGCAGAGGAGAAGAAAAATAAGAAGAGAGAGTGTTAGAAAATTTTTAGGTTTAAAAGGATGGGTTGGGTAAATAGGTAATTAACTAATTGGGTATATATTTTAAGTATTATAAAATTTTTTAAAGATATATATATTCTAACGGGTGGGTACCCGGCACCCATGGTTTTTTGAAGCCAAAAACCTAACCCGAACAGTAACCTGAAAAATTTTAAAAATAAAAACCTAAACCTAAATCATAGGTTCGATTAACCTAATTTTTCGGTTCGTGTTGATCGATTTCGGTTCGGGTATCGGTTTATTCGATTTTTTTGGTCAGCCCTAACTTCCACGTCAATAATAAGTGTTTAAAAGTATAAAAGTGCATAATTCAGGTGCTTAAATAATAAAACAAGGTAAAATGTAAAAGTGAAAAATTTACCGATATTTATCCTTAATTACATAAAACAATATTTACAAAAAGAAAAAAATAAAAAAATAAAAATTCATAAAGAATAGAATTTTTTTCCCAAAATATTTCGTGTCCTACATATTTATAGAATTACGTATCCTCATATCATATCGCGTTTCCTGTTTCTGTTTCGATACAACCTAATATATAACGATCAACCGTATCAAAACCCTAATCAACCTCGAATTACCCAAAAAAAAAAAAAAGATTCTTGGTAATGTATTTCTCATTTGTTTAAAGAAAGTTGAAAGTAGGATTGCACGTGTTGACCGTCACAGTCACGTGCATACACTGATAAGTGATAACATACATGCAAAGTAGTAAAAGCTTTTATAGACATATTATCAACGGAAAACAGAGCTCTCTAATTGATGTTGAATGAAGAGAAGATGGACATATTTCCTATATTCGCTGTCATTGGAACTCATCATCCAAAAAATAAAAAATAAAAATGACCCATATGCTCTTCTGATCTTTCCCTTTATTTTTATCATTTTTTTGGTCAGTGTTCATAGTTTTTTACTATTAATTAATTAATTTAAACATGGTCTTCTGCTATTAATTAATAAAGGTTTACCACTCACACAGCAATAGATTATATATATATATATATCAACTGACTGATTGATTCCTTGTTCTTTTAATTTTATCTATATAAGTATTTTTAGATCAGATCAAGGCATGCATCATTCAAACTCAAAGCTTTGCTTTTCTCTCTGTTCTATTGACTCATCATAATATATATATCAGAGAAATTTATAATCAAAACAAGGCAGAGTCAATAACATACGCTCTGTTTGGTTGTTTATTAATTGCATTGGTTAATTTCTCTTCAAAAAACTGCATTACGTTTGCACGGCAGCAGCAACAGCAGCAGCTACCAGTTAGTGATCTCTGAGGTGAGTGAGTTTATTGCAGTAATTCCCTTTTTTCTTTTCTTTTAATTTCCTCTGTTTGATCAACCATTTTATGTACATTTTCTAAGGTCTCAGTTACTATTGGCATAAAATAGACAGATATTTATATTACCCCTTCACATTGTTGCAAATGTAGTTTCTGAAATCCTAAGCTTTATAGGATTGTACTTTTGTGTTTGGTCCTAAAATTGCCAACACATTAAGACACTGTTTAAGGCATGCATGAATGAGCATTGCGTAGATAGTACTAATAATAATATATATAATATATATGGTGTGAGGTTGTACTGTCAACTTCAATAATATATAGTAGTATTCCATTTATAATGCATTAGCAGTTAGAGAGAGCTTCATTAATTTCCTTTTGGACAATGAGACCTCACATGTCAATCTTGGCTCTTGCAGCTGTGTGAATGTATGTGTTTATGTGATCACATTTATACACGCATTATCAATTTGAGATTTAGTGGATCCAATTGGGAGCAATTAAATGTGAACTGTACTATACTGTAGTTTCATGTTATACTTGTTTCACTGAATTAATTTCATTATTACTTGTACCCTATAATATACTCTCTCCATTCCTAACGTTTTGGAGAGAAAATTTTGTTCAAAAATATTTATCATTCTCACATTTCAACACACTATTAAATGTTGTTTTTTCAATTTTATTCCTATTAATTTTAATTTATCAAAAATAAAGTTTATAGTTAAAGGTTAATATTGTAATCTGATACTAAAAAGTAGACTAATTATTAGATTCCTTAGTATGTGTGTGAAAATCTTAAACGATAAATAAAAGGGAATGGAGAGAGTATATATATGCACACACCCACACACTAGCTTTTCGCTGGCTCACATGTATTTTTCTTTTAATCAACTACAGCTTCGTATTCATATATAGAACTACAAATCTTCCTCACTTTAGATTTTGATTTTTAGATCACTATTATTTGTAAACTTCATTTCTTTATGTTGGATACGTAAGATTAGATGCAGAGGTGTTGATTTCGAATCGAAATAAAAACGGTAGTTTTAGAAACCGAAATGAAAATTGTATCTTCCGATTCTAGAATTAGAATCAAAATGATTTTTCTAATGTTTGATCCTGATTTTTTTTAAGAAATAAGAGTCAGAATCAACCGTTTGGTTCGATTATAATTTCAAATCATTTTTTTAAATAGTTCAAAATTAAAATCAAAATCAGAACCATATTCTTTTATAGTTCCGAACCGTGGGTCTACATCAACATATATATAGTCTAGTTCTTCTTAATGAATATAGATTGACTCAAAACAAAGAAAACAAGTCTCGTTTGGTGTCGTTTTTTATGGACCATCTTAGCTGGGCCAATAGTTTAACAAAGGAGAAACCCATATTATATATTTTCAGTTTTTCTCGGAACTGTGGAACTAGAAGAAAACTAGGTAGTTAGCAGGTCGACACGCATTCACCAACTGTGGTTTGCGCATGGCTGCTCTCTTTTTGTCATAATAAGCATTTAGCAGTGTGACAGTCAGGTGCCCAGTAATAACTATACGATAAGCCATGTATAAACTCACCGACAGTTAAACCGATCCAATCCAATCCAATCCGCAATTAAAATCATGATTTATTAAGGTTGGTGATTGGATTGGTTTGTATTTTTTTCAAACCGTTATTTATGGATTGGATTGAATGTTAAAGTGCCAAACCGCAAACCGAGCTAACCCAACCCGCTATATATATATATAATACCACTCTAATTAAAAAAGCAATAAAAATATATTTTTTCACATTTATCACTCTTAAGTTTTATTTATTTTTATTTAATATTAATAAAAAATTTAGTCAATTAGTTTTAGCTATCACATTATTCACGTTCTTAATATATTTTTTTAACAGTTTCTCCTTTCATACACATAAAACTACATTCTTTATATACGTACTTAATAATAATATTTTAATTTATTAATATTTCAATTAGAAAATTATATTAAAAATTATCTTAATATAAACCGCAAAACCATCCAATCCAACCCGCTATTATGTGGGTTGGGTTGGTTGGTTTTATATATCTCAATGGATTAGGTTGATTTAAAAAAATCATAACCCGCAAATAATAGGTTCGATTGAATATTAGAAGTAATCTGAACCAATCCGAACCATGAACACCCCTACTCACCTATGTACAACTACAAATAGTTTATGATATTATTATTACATTCAAATTCAACACCTCAATGTCTGTCTCTTTTGTTCATTTTTCACTCCAAATTGAAAACGAGAAAAGAAAAATCACACACACCAAATTCCCATATCCAAAGATTAAGCAGAGGTTCGGCCATGTTGTTAAAGAAATTAGGATTTTTCTTGTTTACTCGATTATTGTACGCTTAATATTCAAGAAATTATATGATGCCCCCTATTTTATAATAATAGATAGTTATTAACAAACATATGAATTAAAAAACTTAACAATTCAATATAAAATTATTATTTTTCCTAAAATGTCATTGTTGGAACTTATAAATAAATGTTTTTAATTGAAATTAATATTTTCAATGCGATAAGTAAGGATATTCTATGCTTTACATGGTGGAGCACTAAATTAATTAAAAGTATGTATTATTTTGGAACGGAGTGAGTTTATATAATAAAGATGTTTTTCTTCTGAATAATTAATCGGATCCTTCTCTCTTTTATGCTTGTCTGTATCATCTGTTGCTTCCCCAGTACATAAAATCTTCAGAAACCAAATTTAGATTTACTCTTTTTTTAAACACCCACTTTTATAATTTGCTTTACTCACGAAATTCTTGTTTGATGTAAAAATTTGACATTAACGAAAGGAAATTACAAGACATCAAAAGAGATATGATTAGTTGGTAGAAAAAACAATAAGAGATGGGTAATTAATGAGATAAAATGGTGGGCTATAGGGTGTAAAGTGTAATGTTAACTCCATGCTCTGCAGCATGACATGGTATAGAAACTAAACAGGTGAGCTTATTATGTAAACACATATATATATTCTTTGACAACTCAATAGAAAGAATGAAAGGTCTCCTTTCATAGGACAGTTTAAGAATTGTTTCAAAGCCAATTTAGGCATCAGACATGAAGCTCTGTAATTATTAATTATTTTACGCAATAAAAAAAAATATTGGTGGTAACTGTTTATTTCATCAACTTAGCCACTGATTTAGTACTCTCTATTCTCTCTCACATTCCATAAACTAGCTTCCTCTTCTCACCTTTCCACTCACTTCCCATCCTTACATTTCATTTTTACCTTTGCCCATCTACAAACAAAACCCTTATTTTTTTTGTTGGGAGAGGGAAATTAGAATAATCATTTATTACGATGGATGCGATGAATGTAAAATATAACAATCTAATAAATTTCTAACATATAACATATGAGAGAGAATAATAAATAAAGTAATGAATAAATATTTATGTGTCAAGTCTATATTAAAAGTTGTATTTTACACTCAAATATAATGTATAAGAACTCGAAAAATTAAATAGATATTGATACTTTCCTGTGATTACAAATATTTCTACGGTCATATTATTCCTATACTAGTGTGAATTAAAAAAAACTTATTAAAATACCCTCTTTCATTAATTCATTACGTATGCACAAATTCTCTACCTAGTGTTAGTATGATTTTATGCCTTAATTTTTGTATATAGATGCTCCATTTAAAATTAATGTTTTCATGTGGAAAAATTACAGCACGTAACTTATTATTGCATGTGTTGCTGGTTCATCATTGTGGATTTGCGCTACACATGTATATACAACAATTTCAATGTAACCAATAGGACTTTGGTCTATTGGGAGTGTGGCTTTGCCACACGCCAAGGTCCCGAATTCGAACCACAAACTTAGTTGTTTCTCAAATAAGCTTCAAAAGGAGTTCGCAGGTAGGTCTCACCAAAAATAAGTGTGGAGATTACCCGTGGTTAGAAAAATACTAACACTAACAATCACTATCTTAAAAACTGGACAGGATCGGCTGGTCGGACCGGTTGAACCGTGAACTGGTGATTGATCCAGTCCGGAGAACCTTAAAAACTAAAAATTCTGGTTGAACCAGTTTTTGACTGATTTTGACCGATTCTGACTAGTTTTGACAAGATTTGAACCGGTTAGACTAGTCTACATTTTAAAAAAATTCAAAAAAATCAAAAAAAATTACCTTATATCCCTAAACCGGTTTCACCCAACGATTAAACCGATCTGACCGGTTGAACCGTGAACCGATGGCTTGACCTGTTCGGCCACCGATTCGGTTTTTAAAACACCGCTAACAATACTAACAGTCCTGCCTATATAGTCTAATAATAGGATAACAGTAAAAAAAAAAAAAATCAATTTCAATGTAAGCGTAAATTCAAAAACAATTTAATTTAAGAAAATAGAAGACCTTTTTTTTGGTTTTTTTTGAGGTTTTTTTTAGTTGCTATATGTTCTTTTAATAAATTTCTTTTTTTTTTTGCAATCTGCATACATGTGATATAGCGTGCATAATGCATCTTCTGATAAGTGGTTCACACTATATAATATTGAGACTTAGAAAGCATATTTCACTTGCATATTCTCATCAAAAGATAAATTCATATTGTAAAATTGGTTAATTGGACCTTTTGATTCAGTTTGGTTCAATTTATAATTTTAATCGGTTCAGTTATTTTTTTTTAATGGAATCGGTTTAGTTATTAATTTTAACTTTTTTAATGTTTTAGCTTTCACTTTAACTATTTCAACTCTAATAATTATATTTTTATGGCGTAAAATTTATTTAGAAACATAAATAATGTAACTCTCTAGAAAATCCATTTAGTTGAAATTGAAATTATTAACCAAATCGAAATATTTTTTTTTTGTCAATTGGATTTTCTATTTTTTTTCACTCTTAACATTGGTCGGTTTAATTACTTTAAACATCAAAATCAATTAATTTCGGTTAGTCTATTATTATTATTATTTTGCTTAAAATTTTCATAATAAAAAGGCTTAATTACTAAAAAAAATACCCAAACTTTTTTACTTTTAACAATTATATCACGAACTTTCAATAATTACATAGTAAATGTTAATCTATCAATTTTTTTTCAAAAGTGCTCTGTAATCACTTTAACAGGTGAAAAAATAAAAGTGTCTCGTTGTAGTAATTTTTTAGAAGGAAAAATAAAAAATTAAATTAATAAGTTAAATCTGCATCAACTGCATAGTTAAAATATACAATTTTATTTTTTTAACATTATATATTTAACTTATTTTCTAAAATTACAACACATAAGTCAAAATAAATAAGTGTATTTTAGCTCTTTTAGGTAACCAATATATAATATTTGAGTCATTTTTTCTTTTAAAAGTTAAAAATTTATTCTAACAAATTACAGTGATATTTTTTAACCAAAAAAAAATCAAAGAATGTTTTTAAAAAAATATTGATAAATTAATATTTATTATGTAATAATTAAAATTTTGTTATATAATTGTTAAATGTTGAAAAATTTAAGTATTGTTTGGTAAGTAGGCCTAATAAAAATGACTACTGAAAATGCGTACCCACGCGCATTTAATACAGTATGCACATAGAATTAACTTGCAATAGGTGAAAAAAAAATAGTAGGTTTCACTTCAGGTGATAATATCAACTACTACTAGTAGTGAGCAAGATCTCCTTTTTTAGAGAATAACAACGAAACCCCACCATTATTGGACTCTATCTATCAAGCATTTCAGTTTCATGAATTGGTGCGTGACTTCTACTTTCCTTTCTTTTACCTATCTCAAACATTAAAAAAATCTTTAACAAAAATAATAATAATAATAAAGAAATCTCTCCATTTTCTCATGTGTATATATATATATATAACTTCTAAAGTCAGTCAGTATCAGTACTCTATCAGACAATTTTTTACTCCAAACACTAAACACGTAAAAGAAAAGATCAGAGAAGAAGAAGAAGAATGTGTAATGTGGAAATATTGTTTGATGAATTTGCAGGTTAAAGAAAAGTACACACATCAAATGGAGGAAAACCCACCTCGAGTAACAAGTAAAGAAGGGAC
Organism: Bocquillonia castaneifolia; assembly: GCA_948193215.1. Taxonomy (NCBI): domain Eukaryota; kingdom Viridiplantae; phylum Streptophyta; class Magnoliopsida; order Malpighiales; family Euphorbiaceae; genus Bocquillonia; species Bocquillonia castaneifolia. Next base: position 13,411 of record CANYLF010710708.1, read on the forward strand.
CCAGTTAAGTGGACCTACAAGGAGGAAGACTAATAATGGCTGCAGTAGTAGCACTACTACCACCATTGATGATGATGATGAAGGTGGAGATCTGATAGAATGTTCAGGCAAGCATTGTCGATCATGTACAGCTGCTACGATAGCTGATTGTGTAGCAATTTGTTGTTGCCCTTGTGCTGTACTTAATCTTTTAACTCTTGCATTTGTTAAAGTGCCTTGGATGATTGGGAGAAAATGTTTGAGAAGTATACTGAACAAGAAGAAGAAGAAGAAGAAGAAGAAAAGGATATTATGGTTATCTTCAAGAAAGAAAAGAAAATGCTGCAGCTGTCTTGAAGTTGTTAGTGAAGAACAAGCTGCAGGTCAAGCTAGTAGTAGTATTAGTAGTACTGTTTCTGTAATTGATGATGGGAGTTTGAAAATGAGAAGGGCAGAAGATGGAATTTTGGAAATCTTAAGTAATGGATTATTAGCTGAAGAAGAAGAAGATGATGATGGTGGTGGTGGTGGTGTTAGTTCGAGATTTGAAGCTGTAGAAAAGATTTGGTTAGAGTTGTATCAGAATGGTCATTTGGGTTTTGGTAGGGTTTCCTTTACTGGTATTCAATGAATGATACACTCAACATAATTCAATTAACTTTTTAATCTTCTATATATATACATATGTATGCATTGTTGCATTCATGAACTGTAAATGATCATTAGTTTCCTTTTTTCTTTTTTTTTTTTTCCCTTTGCACTGTTTCGATTTTTGGGTTTAATTTTCAGCAGTTAACGTTAACTATGGGTTAATCAAGTTTATGTTTTAAAACAACATATATTCTTCTCCTTCCGAATTTAAATCTATTTAAACATATATATTTTTACACTCAAATTATATATAAAAAAAATACTTGGAACAGATTATGAAGTTAATGATGCAATTAGAATGGAAACTGGGATGCTAATTAAACAACAAATTGAAGGAGTAGTAAACGGTGAATTGAATAATGGAATAAAAAGGAGGAATTAGCTAGAATTTGTTTGTCGTTTAGGGGGAGACCACATTTTTATCTGAGAAAGGAAAGAAGGCAGTAACAGAGATTACGGGCAGATCATAACAAAGATTTCACCAAAGTGAAAACCAAAATCTGCTCTGCTGTAAAAATTGACAACAGGCACAATAATGCCAACAGTGACGACACAACTCCAACACCAACACAAACACAAACACAATTGCCCCCCTGTTTGGGACTTTTTTTCGTGGCATTACAGCCAGACTCTCTGCCTCATTTATAAAATAAAAATAAAAATTAGTAGCAAATCAAATGATATCTTCAATTGATTTTGGTTTGAATCCTCTTCTCCCTTCTCCTAATGATTCATTATCTTGAAACCATACATTAATTTATTAAATTTTTAGGCCATTAAATTATCATTTTTGAAATAAACTGTTCTTTTTTTAATCGATTTAAGATGGATTGCAATCGAAAAATAAGGGATTTTCTTGGCCAACTAGATGTACAATATATGTACATTATATGATTAAACATTTCTAAATTGATATAATTGTACTTTTGTATATTGATTCTTGTTTCAAATTATTTATACATTTCAGCTCAAAAAAAATTATTTATACATTTAAAAAAATTAAGGAGTCCATCTTTTTTCTTCTTCTAATTTTACCCTTAATTATCTTTTAATTATTTATTATTGTTAAAAAGTTGTGTGCCTTCTTTTAAATCTCCTAATGTCAATTGTCACATAGAAAATAAATTAATTATCAAAGTGGTTTAGAAAATAAATTAATTATCAAAGTGGTTTTTTACAAAAAAATAAAAATTCTTCGAGGCTTGGGAATGATGGAGTACACGCTAACTAGGACAACTTTTAAAAAATTTGTCTAAATAGTAACAAAATAAGTTGTAGTTATGTGATTTTATCTTTCATATTTATTGTACGGGTGAAAGTGAAAATTTTGGTTTAATATTACATTGGAAACACAAAATGATAAGTAAAAATGAATTTATTATTTTATAAAAAGAGACAATTAAAAATGACCAGAGGGAGTAAATTATAAATAAAAGTTAGATAAGCCATTGAATTTTATTGAAAATATAACATGTTAGCCCTTAAAATTGTCAAAAGTGGTGACCATTAATTCTATTAACTTTGAATGAATTAAATGTTAAAATCATGTTAAATTGAACCACTATAATCTTAGAAAGAGAGAAGAGCGATAAAAAAACCCACTTAAAAAAATATGTGACTTTCAATGCCCTTATCCTATTTCTAAGATTGCATTCGTTCAAAGTTCAAAGAAAGGTGTTTATGCATTACTTTTCACAATTTTATAGATTAATATGTCTACAACAAAAAAATGAAAATATTTTTATACTTTCAATCATAATTCAATTGATTATTTATACATTTTACCTAAATTATAATGATTGGTAGTTGTTTTTTCAATTTCCAACAACTAATTTAAGTATTTGCTTAAAATTTTTGAACTCATCTAAACTCTCCTATATAAAATATTTATTATTACCTATATCATTTAAAATGTGTATACTATAATATTTTTATTATTTATTTTATAAAAGTATATGTATAAATTATTTTATTGTATTTTTAATATTTAGTTTCAGATACATTTATTTGTATTTTAATTAAATTTATTAATATTTATATGCTTGATTAATTAATTTTATACTTCTTTTTAATGTTATAAACTTTTGAAATGAATTCTTAGTATTATTAGAATAATGTATTAATGCATATATACTTGTTAGTAATTGTATAAACACGGACATTAAAATAATTTAACCAAATACATGATAACAATATTAATCAATTATGAAGAAGCTTATCGGTTAGCGGTTACTTATTTTTTTTTTTATGTTATCCACATAATTTAAGGTATTTAAAAATCAGCTTTTAAAATCTATTTCTTTATCATGTGTACATGAAGTTTTTTTTAATAATCTGCTAGCATTCGACGGTCATAAGCAGGGGTTACGTAAACAATGTCAAATTGGCTCTAAATGCAAACACAAATGTCAAAGACACAAAAGCAATTTTTAACATCGGGTTAAAATTATTTCCTAAAAAAAAAATCATAGTTAAAATTAAGGTTGGTGATTTTTACATTTCATGTATTGATAATCACATTCTAAATTGTTGTTAATAGACTAATATACCTTCTCTTTTATTTTTATCTTCATTTCAAATGAGTAATATGAGAAAACTTCCTTAACTTTTAACATTTATTTTGACTTATTTAGATATGGTCCTATATTCCTTTCTTTGCAATTTGTACTTTTAAATTTCCTTTTATTAATGATTTATTTATATATATACACGCACCTTCTACCTCTTATACTTTTACATTTAAAAATTATAATTACTACTTTTATTTTTTTATTTAATTTTTCATTTATAATTTTTTTATCCAAATATTAAACTATGTTTTTTCTTAATCGAATATTAATGATATAATGATTAATTTTTTAAAAAAATGATATATTGATTAATTAGATTTATTCTAAAATAAAAATTTTAACCATAATTTAGTTATGATATTTTTCAAATTATTCATTTTAGATTTTAAATGGAAAAATAATTTAACTGAGAATAGTAATAGATATTTTTAATAATATAATAATAAATTTCTATGTTTTTTTAGGGAAATAAATTTCTATGTTAATTCTATTGAATTCATATTTTATCTATACAATATGGATTTAAAATGATAAAATATTTTTTAAATAAAAAATAAAAATACTTTGCCTAAAATTAAGAAAATATAAAGTATTTTAAGTAAGTTAAA
>CANYLF010710751.1:0-16644 GCA_948193215.1 Bocquillonia castaneifolia
GGGTCATATCCGGTCCAGGTCCAACCCAAAGGCTGGAAAATCATGAAAATTTCATTTCTTTGGAAATTTTCACTGTTTCAACTCCTAATTCACACCCAATTGCTACTAGACCTACAAATAAGTGAAAATAAATTATATAAGCGCTAAAACAACTTAAAAGTGAAGGAACAAATAATTAAAAGTACCTTAATTGCATACATAAATACGCAATTATCAAATGGTTACAGGAAAATGAGTAAAACATACTTATATTAATGTCACGACCTAAACCCAGATCGGATCGGCGTTAGGGAATGAGTAAGCATAAAGCTACCAAAACCCGTAGTAAGCCTAAACTTAAACAATCTTAACCATAAATATAAATATATCTCCTATGCAATTCATATAAATATTTCAACTACAATAATATCCATATATAAGCGTCTTCTAAACCATCCGGACTTTGGTATCTAGCAAATTGAAGCTCTAAACCTTAACTTCCTTAAAGCTATCAATCTTACAAATATTGGTGAGCGATCAATATCTGCAGGGCCAAGAAAGATGCCTAAAGAAATAAAAATAAGCAACATGAATGCATATGATATGAAGATGCATGAACATGTTCTCCATAGACACTCTCTCTTTATTTATTCTAAAATCCATCAATAACCATTTAGATTAACACCTAGAAATTAATCTCGATTCCCAGTAGTGTGCTAAAGTATCAAACATATAAAAAATTATATTTTAAATCAACCGATCATGGTATGTAAATACTATACATACACACACAAATATCTAGCAGTGAGAGCTCCTAATCTCAGGCAACTCATCCAATTACGAAACCAATCAATGATCTCACAATTACCATTTCCACACAGACACACACACACACACACACACACACATACATATATATTTGTTCACAACTGATCAGAAAAATATAATTAAATATTATGTATGATAAAAAACACATAATGGTCATGATTCCTCAAATACACTTATCCCTCTCATTCATGAGCACCAACTATCAAAATAAAATATATTTCCAATGCTATACAGTAGCATCACAAGATCACATCATCAAACAAATGTAAATATAATATTCCAACTCAATATCTAAATCACTCACAAAATACGGTCTCCTCTCAACTAGTACCTCAAATATTATATTATAATATTTCCTAAACTTTCAACATGCCTGACATGCATGGTTATGCATATGAATCAATCAACAATGTCATCAATGATCATATAGCTCAAAATTGAATAATGTAGTATAAGAAACGGATAACTATATAAAAACAAGCAAGCGATCAATAAGAACAATCACAGAAAATAGAGAATCACTCATAGAGAAGGTAATTATATATTAATAGAAATTAATAAAAGCATAGGGTTAGTAGAAAGAAGTCACTCACCAAATTTGCAAATATTAATATAATCTACATTAAGCAATTAAAGTACTTCATCAATTCTCATCCACTAATTGATCAACAATTAATTCTAAAATCATGTACACATATAACTCGATAATTAAATATATCCGACTTATGTTTTTCAGTTCTATTGAAATTTCGACAGTATCTCCCCATAGCATAGGCTAACCTCCCTGAAAATATAACACAAAATATTTACTAACTCATCAATACCCATCTAAGGTCTCTAATAATAATCTCATTCATTGTCACAAATCTTTTCATGGCTCAAGTAAGTTTTTAAATAAATCAAACAAAATTACTATAATTTTAAGTCACTTTAAATAAACCCATTTTAAAATCTTCAAAAATATATCAAGTATAATTAATTAATTCTCTTTAAATAACATTACTCCTTAATATAAAATTAGAATCACATCTTTTTTATAACGACCTAATTTAATATCAATTTAGTAGTAGAATATTACTTTATCAAATTAGGAAGGATTGCAAAAATAATTCTTAAAGCATAAATTCTCCAATAGATTTAACAAAAATAAATATAAAACAAAATAAAGATTAGATATCAAAGAAATTACCTCAAAAATAAACTTTCCCCAAAATGGTTAGAAGCTTGAGAAATATATATAAAAATTAACTTGAGTTAAGAAACTTAAACACTTAATCTACAACCTCCAATTAAACATCCATGGTTATCTTCTCATTTCCCCTTTCATATTTATTTTTTTTTTTTCACTCATTCACTGTACCCCTCTCTCTCGACCACTCTGCTACTTTTACCCATTTTTTTTCTTCCATTCTTTTTCCCTTTCCAGACGAGATTAAAGGATACATACCATCAACCAAAAGAAAATTTAAAGGCTCTTAATGGGCCACGTTGTTATTTTATTGAAACTTACTTGTTTAGTCCTTTGCTTTTCAAAATAGCTCTTTTAAATCTAAAATCTTTAAAATTTATTTTTAATTAGATAATTAAATTATATTATACCCAAAACATTTATAACAATTGCTCTTTAGTCCAAATCATACATTATAATAAAAATACATCTAGAATTAATATTTCTAATGTTAGAATATTTTCAATAATTATAAAATAAAATAACAAATACATTACTTAATATAATATGTTCAATAATTTTAGTTACTTACTAAAGGTATATATTAAAATATTATTTTTTTCTTAATACATAAATTTATTTTCAAATTCTCTTTAAAAAAATATAAATTCCGATAAACTAGTAGTAATAAAATAATAAAAAATACGGGATATTACATACTTCCCCCTAATTAAAATTTCGTCCTCGAAATTTTAAAAGAAAATCGCTTTTAAAGATAGTGGTAGCAACCATCATGCTTCAACTGCACTACTCCAATATCACAACCTCAAACACAAACACCACATCCTACACCTAAGCCCCAACATCTCATTCTACACCTAAAATTCTGACACCTAAAGATAACCTAATGCACAGTTTGCTAGATACCAATTTAACCTAATGCTTTGATACCAACTCTATCACGGCCTAAACCCGGATCAGATCGGTGCTAGAGAATGGGTAAGTATAAAGCTACCAAAACCCGTAGTAAGCCTAAACTTAAACAATCTTAATCATAAATATAAATATATCTCCTATACAATTCATAAAAATATTTCAACTATAATAATATCCATATATAAGCTTCTTCTGAACCATCCAGACTTTGGTGTCTAGCAAATCGGAGCTCTAAACCTTAACTTCCTTAAAGCTATCAATCCTGCAAATATTGGTGAGCGGTCAATATCTGCAGGGTCAAGAAAGATGCCCAAAGAAATAAAAATAAGCAACATGAATGCATATGATATGAAGCTGCATGAACACATTCTCTATAGACACTCTTTCCTTATTAATTCTAAAATCCATCAATAACCATTTAGTTTAACACCTAGAAATTAATCTTGATTCCTAGTAGTGTGCCAAAGTATCAAATAGATATAAAATTATATTTTAAATCAACCGATCATGGTATTTAAATACTATACATATACACACAGATATACAACAGTGAGAACTCCTAATCTCAGGCAACTCCTAATCTCAGGCAGCTCATCCAACTGCGAAACCAATCAATGATCTCACCATTACCATTTCCATATATATATATATATATATATATATATTCGTTCACAGCCGATCAAAAAAATATAATTAATCATCATGTATGATACAAGGCATATACTGGTCATCATTCCTCAAATACATTTATCCCTCTCATTCACTGAGCACCAATTATCAAAATAAAAATATATTTCCAATGCTATACAATAGCATCACAAGATCTCATCATCAGTCAAATATAAATATAGTATTCCAACTCAATATCTCAAGTACTCTCAAAACACGGTCTCCTCTCAACTAGTACCTCAAATATTATATTATAATATTTCCTAAACTTCCAACATGCCTGACATGCATGGTTATGCATATGAATCAATCAACAATGTCATCAATGATCATATAGCTCAAAATTGAATAATGCAATATAAGAAACGGATAACAATATAAAAAAACAAGCGCGCTATCAATAAGAACAATCACAGAAAATAGAAAATCACTCATAGAGAAGGTAATTATATATTGACAGGAATTAGTAAAAGCATAGGGTTTAGTAGAAAGAAGTCACTCACCAAATTTGCAGATGATAATATAATCCACATTAAGCAATTAAAGTATTTCATCAATTCTCATCCACCAATTGATCAACAATTAATCCTAAAATCATATACACATATAACTCGATAATTAAATATATCCGACTTATGTTTTCAGTTCTATTGAAATTTCAACAGCATATTCCCATAGCATAGGCTAACCTTCCTGAAAATATAATACAAAATATTTACTAACTCACCAATACCCATCTAAGGCCTCTAATAATAATCTCATCCATCATCATAAATCATTTCATGGCTCAAGCAAATTTTTAAATAAATCAAACAAAATTACTAGAGGTTTAAGTCATTTTAAATAAATCCATATTAAAATCTTCAAAAATATATCAAGTATAATTAATTAATTCTCTTTAAATAACATTACTCCCTAATATAAAATTAGAATCACATCTTTATTATAAGGACTTAATTTAATATCAATTTAGTAGTAGAATATTATTTTATCAAATTAGGAAGGATTGCAAAAATAATTCTTAAAGTATAAATTCTCCAATAGATTTAACAAAAATCAATATAAAACAAAATAAAGACTAGATATCAAAGAAATTACATCAAAAATAAGCTTTCCCCAAAACGGTTAGAAAGTTGAGAAAAATATATAAAAATTAACTTGAGCCAATAAACTTAAACACTTAATCTACAACCTCCAATTAAACATCCATGGTTAGCTTCTCATTTCCCCTTTCATATTTCTTTTTTTTCACTCATTCACTGTACCCCTCTCTCTCGACCAATCTGCTACTTTTACCCATTTTTTTCTTCCATTCTTTTTCTTTTTCCCTTTCCAGACGAGACTAAAGGATATATACCATCAACCAAAAGAAAATTTAAAGGCTCTTAATGGGCCACGTTGTTTTTTTTATTGAAAATTACTTTTTTAGTCCTTTGCTTTTCAAAATAACTCTTTTCAATCTAAAATCTTTAAAATTTACTTTTAATCATATAATTAAATTATATTATACCCAAAACATTTATAACAATTGCTCTTTAATCCAAACCATACATTATAATAAAAATACATCAAGAATTAATATTTCTAATGTTATTATATTTTCAATAATTATAAAATAAAATAATAGATACATTACTTAATATGAAAAAATTAAATAATTTTAGTTACTTACTAAAGGTATATATTAAAATATTATTTTTTTTCTTAATACATAAATGTATTTTCAAATTCTCTTTAAGAAAATATAAATTCCAAGTAAAATAGTAGTAATAAAATAATAAAAAATACTGGGTATTACATAATGTAATGTATTTGTTATTTTATTTTATAATTATTGAAAATATAATAACATTAGAAATATTAATTACTTACTAAAGGTATATATTAAAATATTTTTTTTTCTTAATACATAAATGTATTTTCAAATTCTCTTTAAAAAATATAAATTCCTAGTAAAATAGCAGCAATAAAATAATAAGAAAATACGAGGTATTGCAATTAAACAATTATATATTGATATAGAACTGAGCGTTAAATAGTTTTGGTTGTTGCGTCGTCTAGCATTTCAACTTTATTATTACCTAGAGGACGAAGTGCACATTTAAATTTAAAATACATATAAATTTAGATGATCAATCAACATGTAATATTAAAAAATGAGGACAGTTGGCTGAATTATTAAAAGAAACGATCTTGATAATATGAGATCAAACTCCAATGAACCACCATAATTGTTTTGAAGCAGTAGATAGATCATCAAGAAATATTTTTGTCATCTAATGATTTTGATAGATATAACATACCTTTTGATGGTAAACTGTTGTGTTAGGAGGTGATTTTATACTAATATTACTATTTATTCCACGAGGATATTAAAAGAAGATATACTAAATGTATCTATAATTAAATCTTGAGATAATTACTTTTTGCCCCTCATGTATTACCTTAATACACTAAATGATCTCTTACATTTAAAAAAATATATTTTTTACTCCCTATATTTTACTTCTATTACACTAATTTCCCTTTTTCATGCAATTGTAATCATTTTTTTATAAGTTTAAATATTATTAAGCCATAAGGAGTGGCAAGCTCAAGGCCAAAACAACAAAGAGCAAAGGGAACTACAAAAAAAAGATGCACTCTAAACATTTTAAAAGTCAAAAATTACATGAAAATTTCTAAAAAAAAATACATACTACTATAGGGGAATCTTGTATGAACCGATTTATAAATGAAAATCGATTCACGAATACATTTTGAAATGGATTTGTCAAAATTCGAAAGAGTGTCGGAGAAGATGCGAGCAGTTCTATTTTTTCCATATGTTCCAAAGAATGACCGACCCAATAAGATCCCATAATGTTGAAAACATGTGGCTCTTCCTTTGTATATGCCAACACTGTCAAAAACTTGCAACTGAAAATGGGATCACCCAAGAGAGGGAAACTCTATTGAAAAACCAATTCCAAACTCCCCAAGCAATTGGACAAAGAAGAAGAGCATGATAAGAAGTTTCTTGTGAGTCCATACAATAAGTGCAAGAAGAACCATAAAATAAATCCATACCTCGTTGGGTTAAGAAAACTTTAGTTGGTAAGCTCTATAGGAATGCAAGCCAAGAAAAAAACTTGATCATAGGAGGAGTAAGTGAAGACCACAACTTCTTGAAGGGTTCGGAAGGTTGCTGAAATCTGTTATCCCAAAACAGAAGTTTGAATGAGCTAGATGAATAACCCTTATCTTTTCTGTCCTAGAACACCTAATCAGTTGCTTGCTGGTTGAACGCGTACTGCTAAACTCAGTTAAGCAATGAATCTAGTAGGCCCTATTCGCATAGCCGAAGACATCTATGCCAGGAGAAGGAACAATTAATGTTGAGAAAGGTAGAAACCTGCATATTAGGAGCTAAGCAAAGCTAAAAAAGAGCTGGGTATAGATCACATAAAGCAACATTATCAAGTCAATTATCAAGCTAAAATAATGTGTTGCTACCATCTCCAACCAAAATTGGAATATGTTGCTTGAAGAGGGTCCATGCCTCTTGATCTTTAACACAAAGCTTTGAAATAGACTTCCAAATGTGGGAAAAATGCATAACATTACTGGCAATCAAATCAGGTATAGAAGAGATACTTGAAGCTTCGAATATTAGCTTATGTAATACCCATGATTTTTTGCCATGATTTTTCTCCAGATTAAATAATTTTGACTTAGAGTTAAATAATTTAGCTCATAATTTAGTTTATTTTTCCGGAATTAAATAAATTAATCAGGGATTAAATTAATTGGATTTAATCTTTGAAAATTTAAAGGATAGTTTGGGAAGTTATTTTAAGCTAATTTTCTACTTAGAAGTATTAAAATGTTATATGAAGCCATGGTTAAAATTTGTGATTAAACCGAGTTCGGAATAGGAAGTAATTGAAGAAAAGGACTTAATTGAAAATAGAAAACTTCATTTATATACATATCGGCTGCTAGGGACTCAATTGCAGCAATAACTTCAAAGAAAACATACACAACAGCCCTCAGAATTCTCTCTAGACGCCATTGTAGCACCTAAAACTTCAACCTCTCCATTCATCACCGTCCGGACACCTTTTTCCGATGATTCAAGAGTCTAAATTGTAGAGCTCGATGAGACCTACAAGCACATACCCTTCTTGTCGCCTGTCGTCACTAGATTTGAGAGAAATTGACTTCCAAAGTCCCGCCACCGTTGGCCCCCCTTGAAACCACCATTTTCGGCCAAAATCAGACCACGTGACCACTAAAATTGGATTCAAAGCACCTAAAAACCCCTTGGAGACATGGTTTGTGATCTGGATGAGCTCGTTTGGCCAGTCATCGAAGGAGATTTTTGAGTTTGCCCCCGTCGGCTTCTTTGGCCCGATCCGCCATTTTTCTGGAGGTGTTGGTGGCGTGTAAGGTACATATTCAAACTCCTGGGAAGATTTTGAGTTGATTTGGAAAGTTTGGGAGACAACGGCCATCCCGGTGGCGGCGCACGGCCATCCCAGAAATCTCCGGTTATATTTTTAAAAAATCCTAAAAGTTATTTTGGATAACTTTTTGTGAGGATACTATAGGAAAATTATGTGTAGATTTTAAATTAAAAATTCCGGAAGGTAAAATGCGGTGTATAGAAATTTTAGAAATGCGTGTTTAGGATTTAATTAATATGTTTGGGCTTCAAATATGTTATAAGCATGATAAATAAGTAATTATGAGATCAAATTGGAATTAATATGACTAAGGTAGATGGTTAATTCGGATAACACGAGTTCGGACAAAAAACTGAGTTAGGATTGTCGTAAAGAGAAATATTAATTTATGAATTATATTGGATAAGATTCTAAATTGATTAAGTATGATTAAATCGAATACATGATGCGATAAACCAAATGGGGAAATAAAAGTATAATTATGAGTAATTATTATGGTGTAAAGGTGTTGGTAAATCCGGGTATTTTCGGTGGGCCCGGTATGTGGTTGAAATTGTAGAAGTGTGTTTGCTTGCAGAAACGGGCTCCACTTCGGTGGAGAGATATTCATTTTATAAAGAAGATGCTGCCAAATTTTCGGTAGCGTTTTCTCGTAAAACGTGATTTCGGGTTAGAAAATAAGTTATAATTAAAATTTGATAAATAAGAATTGAGTTAGACGTTAACGAGTTTGTTAGACTTCTAGAATTCTAGAAATCATTACATATGGTATCCGATCCTAAATTCTGTATTTATTCTCATATAGAAAATCTCAGAGGCCAAAGCGGACTAGCGGCGCATGAGCGATATGAGTCGCATGCAAATCTCTATGAGTTAATTTCATATTTATGATATTGCTTGTAGAAATGCATGTTATTATTTTATATATTAATATTTATATATTTTTGATTTTCGATAATTATTATATTTATTAAATATATAAATATCTATATTTTATATCAAAGCATATATATATTATGCACAAATAATTATATGAATATGTTTGCATTGAATAATTATTTATATATGTTTATATTATATATATTCTATATGTATATGATGAGATTGAATGGAATGAATATGTGTATGTGATAGACTAAAAGAATATGCATAATTTGTGAATGAAATTATGTTCGTATAATTATACGAGTATTTATAAAAGTATTAATTATATTATTATTAATTTATATACATATATAATTGAATGGAAAATTTTGATATGATGATTGTGATTGATGTGAATATGATTATGATTATGAGATGATTGTGAATGCGATCGTGATTGTGAATGTGAACGGTTGAAGGATAGTCGTCAAAGTCGTCAGGCTGTGTGCACATAGGAGTCAGGTATGTGAATACTTATGATACTAAGATTGGGGTGTGCTCGCTATAGTGCTCGGGCACCGATTCTTTATTTTATTTTATTTATTTTGTTATGACTGTGGTGTGCTCGATGTAGCGCTCGGGCGACAGCGTAGCAAAATCTGGGGCTTGTTCGGTATAGTGCTCAGACGCTAGACAATTTATGGATTAAGAGAATGATATTGGAATGAGAGAACTAGTTTGGTTATGGGGATTAGAGGTCTATTAGATGTCATGTCTAGATCCTCCTTCTAGTTTGTTATGCATGTGACGTTTATGAGTATGACTGTGTGTATTTATATTATTATTATAAACATATATAATGTGTGACTCCCTTCAACCCATTTTTTTCAAGTTTCTTATATTCAGACTTCACATATCAATGCTTTCTGTCGGTTTTCTTTTTCACCGGCTATTAAGTATGTTTCAGTTTGGTATATTATAGAAACGTATTTATATTCTAGAGCTGCAGTAGTGATCCATTCGCTTAAAATGATAAGTTTGTAAGTTAATGAATAATTTATTAGGCATGTATATAATATTACCATGGTATTAAATAAATATGGTAATAATAAATATGATTAGCCATAAGGCTCCAGTTGGGATACCAGTTATTATTATTATTATTATTATTATTATTATTATTATTACTACTACTACTACTACTACTACTACTACTACTACTACTACTACTACTGTTGCTACTGTTATTATTAATATTGATATCATTTAACTATACAAAGAAATTACATGCATATATATATTCATTGATAAATCATATTTATCAAATACAAAAGATAGATATATTATATTATTTATCGAGTTAGGCTTGCTACGGGTTCCGGTAGTTGAGCGCTTTTCCGTTCCCTAGCACCGGTCACGTAACCCGGGTTTGGGTCGTGACAACTTAAGCCAAAGAGAGTTAGCAGGGGCTGCGATGAGTTTCCAAATCCACTTATAGAGAAGTCTTTGATTAGAAACCCTCATATTAGGAATACCAAGGCCACCTTTCTCTTTAGGTTTACATACATTATGATAAGACACTTTGTAGAAGCCCTGAGAATCATAGGAACCCTTCCAAAGGAATTAAATCATAAGACTCTATAGCTTATTGAGATTCTAGCTAGCATAGCAAAAATAGAACAATAGTACACTATCATGCTACGAAGAATCGAGTGGAAGAGAACAAGTTTGCCATTTAGAGAAAGTAAGGAAACATTCCAAAAAGATAGTTTCCTTTAGAATTTAGTAACAATTCACCCCATAGACCATTAGAAATCGTCCTCATAGATAAAGGCAGCTCGAGGTACATACAAGGCAAGGAAGACTTGTTGCATTTAATCATGTTAGCCACCAACTCAACTTTATGATCCAGGGTATTAATACCCGATAAAAAAAACTCTTTGAGTAGTTAATATAAAGACTAGACATGAGCTCAAAACAACGTAGGATTCTGATAAAGGAGCTTACCATAGTCAAATCATATGGAATGAGAACTAGAGTGTCATCTACAAATTGGAGCAAGGAAATCGGCTCCTCTATGCCATCAACATGAATACCCGAGATGAAGCCTTCAGAATAGGCTTTGGAATGTAAGATCATTAACTACTAAAATAAACAGGAAAGGGGATAGAGGGTCCCCTTATCTTACACTGCATCTTATAGGAAATAGATCAACAGGAGAGCCATTCACCAAATGAGAGATCATAGAAGAAGATAAAAAAATTAGTAATCCAATTCCTCCATTTTTCAGAAATTCATTCTATAAAGGACTGCTCGGAGAAAATCCTAAGAAAGAGAATCCAAAGGCTTGTTAAAATCCAATTTCAACAACAAAAATTGATCCTTCATGCCATGAACTAGATGAACAAATTATGAAGCAATAAAAGCACAATCATGTATGCTTTGCCCACTAACAAAAGCAAACTGAGTTTCTGGAATTAAAGGCTTTAAAAAATCCATTTACAAAACTAATTATGCAAAAATATATAAGATCATGGGCTCCTCGAACCTTAGGCACTAGCACCATAAAAGAATGATTTAGATCATCAAGGACCTTCTCCGAAGCATAGATCTCCTCAAAAAGCTTCAAAACATCATCTTTCATGACTTGCCATGCTCTTTTACAGAACTAGAAATTGAACTCGCTAGGCCCTGGGCTTTATTGTCAACACATGACATCAAGCCATAGTAATTCTCATCTTCTGAAAAAGGATCAATAAGAGAGGAACTATGGTCGGGTTGAATTAAAGCAAAAGGCTATGAGTCAAGAAAGAAAGGCACAACTGATTTCTTGTCATAAAGTCGACTATAGAACCGAACTTCTGCATGCCTAACATCCTTAGGTTGACAAAAGACCTCACCATCTAAAGACACCTAACCAATCAAGTTACTTTTATAATGCAAATTGGTAATGGAATGAAAATATTTCGTAATCCTATCACCCAATAGAGACCAATTAATTCTTGACTTCTGATGCCAATGAGACTCTAAGTTCTTTTTATAAGCAAGCAAGGATTCTCATAAGGAAGCAAGAGAATTAGACTCTAAAATAGATAAATCCCTGTATTCAGCAATCACTTCCAAAGCATCAATCCCTTTCTAATCTTCTGAGATTCTATGCGAGATATTACCAAAAGAAGAATAATTCCAACTCTTGAACTTCTTCCTTAGCTCTCGAATTCTGACCCAAAGAGAACCATTCGGCTTGGACAGTTTTATATCATCCCATAAAACTCTAACAAGCTCCAAAAATTCTTCCTTAGACCACCAAGCATTTAGTGATCTGAAAGGCTTAAAGAAAATAGGTCAGTGATCTAAATAAATTCTAGAAATTGCCTAGAGAGACAAATCTAGCCAAGAAACAGTAGCATTAGGAGTAATGAGACATCTATCAATTTTGGACCAAGAAGAAGAGTTATTCCAAGTGAAAGAGCAAGTAGCTAAAGGAAGATCAGAAAGCCCTACATTATTAAAAAGGTCATTGAAAAGAATCATAGAGTTAGAAAAAGATTTACAATTCCACCTTTTAGAAGGATGCATGATGTCATTAAAATCTCCAACAATGAAAACAATGACATTAAAATGAGAGAGCGGCAATAGTTCTATCCATAGAGCAGCTCTCTCCTGTGGAGTATTACTTCCATAAACAAGAATCAGTTTACAAGAAAAAACTTTCCAAGGAAAAATAATTAAAATCCATCTTGCACCCTAATAAGTAGAAGTACGGGTAACAAGCATTGAATTCCACAAGATAGAGAGCCCTACAGAAGCTCTAAAATAAGGAACAAAGATAAATTCAAAACCCAAATTAGGCCAAAGTCGCTTAGATAGAAATGCATTAACATTGCATTTAGTTTCTATAATTCTGAAAAAAGCTAACTTATGTTTAGATATCGAATCTCTAATGTGGTTTTGTTTTCTCTAAAAAGAGAGACCACCTCGAACATTCCATGAAATAAAAGACAAACAATCCATAAGAAAATAGAAAGCCTCGAAAGACAACGAAAATTAATAAGCCAAGCCTTATCAGCCCATGAAATTCTGTATCTGTAAAAGACGCAAGACAACATCATGGTCTCCAATTCTAAACAACCCAAGTTGCAAGCCCTTCTTCCATGTTTGTTTGACTTCCAAGCAGTGATTGCCCGATTGCAACAATAATGGCACTGGCTCTTTGAGAGAAGTAATTCTATTGTAATTATCTATGTCCCCATCTTAAATTATCTCTGCTCCACCAACATTAGAGGAAGAGTTATTCAATAAAACGTTACCCTTAGCATCCATTTTCTTAACCTTTCTGTCCACCTTAATTTTTTCTCCTGTCCACGTTGGCAAAAGGAGTAGAACGAGAGACATCATCAACTGATTGTAAGTCAGGGATATATTCATTAGGCTCAACTGAATCCTCAACAACTACTGGTCTAGGAGCAGTCTGAAGGTCCTTGATAATATTCTGATTAGAAGCAATGTCATCTCCAATCCTATCCAAAAGATCATTACCAGCCTCAGCAAAAAACATTTCAGTTTGAGCATATGAAATCGGCTCCTTAAAGAGAATATGATAGTCAATTTTCTCAACAGATATGGAGTAGGGAGAACCATCAACATTAACATCAAGCATCCCATCAATAGTAATCCTCTCTCTAGAGATCAGAACTAGACCCGTATTTAAACGATGTCTAATGTAGATGTCATGGTGTTGCTTTATAACCTCCCCAAATTTACAACTAATAAAGTTGAAAAAATATGAGGTCCACAAGTGCAAGGGCACTCCAGAAATAGCAATCCATGACAGACGTACCATAGCGATCCATAAAAGGGAGTAAATCAACATAGAAGTCATAAAATAGCAAGGTCCTTCTTAACCTGAGAATCATTGAATTTCTTCAGGTCCTCCACCGAATTAAAAGAAATCAATACTGATCTATCCCCCAGAAAAAGAAACTTTATCATACGTTACACCATGCTCATGCAAAATAACCTTAGCATTAAATAAATCCTTATTACTCCTAGTTGATGCAACGATTGAACGGGAAATCCATTTTGGTGTAACAGCTGATTTGAATGAAAAAGCCCTTTCTTCCCATTGTCTAGTCATTTGAGCATAAGAGCGCTCATCCCTGTTTGAAGCCTTCCAAACCTTCGACTGATCTAGAGCTGGATGAGACTACCGAGGTTAAGGAGACCGTGGAGGGGGCTTACTAGGGTAACGAGCAACAAACACCTTTATCTACCTAGATCCAATAGTAATCCTATTGATCTTATTGATTACCTCTTTATACTGAATTAAATCAAAGGACCTAAAGAAACCAATATTCAGTCAATGAATACTTTTCTTACGAGCCACAAAAACATCGCCCTCAAGGTCATACTGATGTGTGTGAATCGCACATAGTGTTTAGGGCTTATAGATGCAAGGTTTGGGAGAATTAACTCAAAATAGAGCATAAATCAAGCATTTCCCCGACATTTGTGCCATACATGTGTAAATCCATTTGCTTTGAGATTCTTAAGTTTCATGAGTGATTTATACTTGATTTGGTGTGAATTCTATGTAGGTACCAAGCTTTTTTGGAGACCAAAGGCAACAAAGGGAGATTTGAGCTTCATCAAGCTAGTTTGTGATTTTGAGGATCAGCCAACTTTGGGAGATTGGAGCGGACAATGTGGAAAGCGTTTTGAAGTGAAAAGCTCCAAATTCCAAGTACTTTAAGTCTACTTTCATTTGCAATAAGAATCAACTCAATTGGTGCTAGCACGAAGGAGATACAAGCCATACTCCAAGAAGTGCTATGAAAGCTGCCTCAACCGTAGCACTGAAATTTCAGGGGCATTTTAGGCAAGAATGAAATGGAATTAGTCAAAGCTTAAGGAAGTGAAATTGAATGAGACATCTTGAACTTCATTTTAGGCTCAAGAATTTCTCATTTTGAAGCTTGGACTACTAAGTATGCACTTTACAAGACAGGCCACCTACTGGATCACCGAAGCATGAAATTGTAAACAAGGCATAGGAGGCCACCACGGACCTCTGCAGACCTGCCACGGCCTATGGGGCACTCCTGCAAATGACATACTTCTTAAAAGACTCTAAAAGGTTATGAGAGGACCATGAAGAGGGAAAGTTTTCAAAGTAGATGGTTTGGGTTAGGGTTTGAGAATGGTGTTTAGGGTTACTGGGGTTACTAGGGTTTGAGATTGAGTGCGCAGTGTGGAGAGAAGACTCCATGCTAGGGTTCTTTTTTATTATAGTAATTGCAATGAATATAGTTAGTCTTGCATCAGCGAAAACACTTAATGAAAAAACTGAAATTGTAGAGAAGAAATAACCTCCTTTGGTAAAAAAAAATCAATTTAAATAACACAACACCTTTTATACCATGAGAATCGTGAAAGTAGGAAGCCTATTTTATGCCGTACCAAATTGGCAAAACATAAAACCAAAAAATATATATAAAAAATATGATTGAGAGAATCATATTTGTCCACCAGATAATAACCCAGGCTTAATACTACCCAAAAAAAATATGTAAAAGACAAAATAGGAATTAAAGTACCTTTTCTATTGACAAATAATTCAAATAGTTGCAACAATTTAAACTTATCATGTGATTTTAACTAATGTGTTTTGCAAATAAAATAATTAATTAAATAAAAGAAGAAAGTGAAAATAGAATTACAAATAAACACAGACATACCTCCTATTGAGAGAAAACCGGTTTTCTGATGGAAAAATCACGTAAAGTTGAAACTATGTATTAGCATTTTTGTTGGATTAAGATACTGAGATAAAAAGAAATTCATAACCATCGTATTTAAATTTTAAATAATAAATCTGATGAGATTTTAAATAAAATTTGAATAAATATTATTAATTTATATTTAAAAAATAAGGGTATTACATTTTGTTCTTTCTCTTTCTCTTTTGATTTATTTGTAATTACTTTTTGTACCAATTATTATTAGTTTGATATTTTTTCAATATTTTTAAAAATATATAAGCAATTTGTCAATTCAAAATTTAAAATAAGGAACTCAACTATGTACCAATTAAAAAAAAAAGATAATAGCTACTTATTTGCTTTAATTCATTTTTCATAAATGTGATTGTTTAGTTTACATTTAATATATGTATCGTATATCTAATAATATAATCAAATAAAGAATGTTATTTATTTTGCTAAATTTATTTTATTTTAACCATAAATAATAAAAGATAAAATTGATATATTAATAAAACACTTCAACCCTAAATCCTAAAAATCATAACCCTTGGATCCTATGGTGCTCCTGTTCACCCTAAACTGCCCATCAGTCAGGTCTCTCTATATGTATGTATGCATCTGTGTGTGTGTGTATATTTGAAGTGACTTTCTCTACATATATTGATAGCATATTTTTGTGACATATTATTTATTAACACAGTATATTTTAAGTATATACTAGATATATTTGGTTTTTTTATTTGTATACATTTATATGTTTACAACAAATAAACCCATGGGGGCGTGGTTCAAGTGGTGAAATCACTTGGGCTTGCAGGCTATACGTATGGAGGTTGAGTGTCACAGCCTAGTTTCTAGATTAGGGAATAAACCTTAATCATATCATATCATTTGCACCATAATTGTGTGTAATGCATTACATAATATTGATTGGTAAAGTATATTTTTGAGAACATCTAGGTTTTATGGAAGTTTGGGGTAGTAAGGA
>CANYLF010710756.1:0-11862 GCA_948193215.1 Bocquillonia castaneifolia
AATCTCATAAATCAATCAATCTCAACTCATTCAAATATCATTCTTCCACACCTCATCTACTAGTTATAAAATTATTTCTACTCAATATACACAAATTTAATTAATCATTTAAATATTTACTTATATTCCATATCACAAATAGTTTTTCATTATTTCATAATTCACCAATTAAATTATCCATTTTACTAATATTAATTCAATCTATCAAAAATAGAATAAATAAGCGCACACAGAAATTTTTCATTGAATATACCCAAATTTAGTTAATTAATTAATTACCCATTTAATATACCATAATAATTAAATTTACTTATTTATATATATGTCACACAATAAATACATACCAAAATTTAGCATGCAAAACTCAATACTCCAGGGGTACAACCGCAGTACCCTCACACATAAAAGAATACTTATTTCCTCACCTGATTAGCGATTATATTCCATTTGCTCCAATTTTGATGCTCTTTATCCAAAACCTATACGAAGTAATGTTCAACATAATTTTCACTAATTTTTGGGGCACAATTATTATTCAAATTATTTATTTAAAAACACCACTAAAATTATATAAAAAGGCTTTTAGAGATTACCGGCATCTAATCTCTAGATTTCAATTGCACCATTAAGATCAGCATGAAAAATCGAGCCCGTCATATTTTGTCGATGAATAGTAATCCCGTGATATAGTACCATATATATCAGTACTGTATATGTGAACAGTGCCGTATGTATGAATAGTGTCGTATACGTGAATAGTACCCCCACGGGACCCACCTGTACAAACGGTGTCAGAATTAAATTTTGAAAACACCAACGGACTCCTCTCAAGCTTTAAATTACAGATATATAATTAGTTTTATAAAATAATAAACGGATTTAACAAAAATTGAGAAAATCTGTTTAGAATTTCTTATCTCGGATTCAGAAATTCTATCCAGTAAAACCCTATCAATTGACCACTTAAAATGAAGGTTGAGAGACCAGGAATCCATAGAAACTTGAATCATTTTGATTCCAACTCCATATGTGAAAGTTATAGGAGTTAGAAATTTGAGAGAGTTATATATATATATATATATATATATATATATATATATATATATATATATATATAAAATGAAGAATAAAAGGAAGAAGTGTTCTCCTGCTCTCCTTCTTTCTTTTTTTTTTTTATAAATAATGGCCACTTAACACTTTAATCCCTAGATATTTTTTAATATTATAACTTAATCTTTATAGAAAATATTCTTAGAATCACATCCGGATTAAATTGTATAAATTTTCTTTTACAATAATATCTATAAATTCTCCAATATATATATTTTTATTATATATTATTATTTTATTATTTTTTAGGATGTTACATCTACCATCGTCCTCCTCAAACTCCTCAGAGTCCTCATCCTCCTCATCATCACTGACTGGCTGACTACCAGCCTCATCACCAGCCTATTGATCGCCAACCTCCTGATCAACATCATGATCCCCCTGATCTGCACCAACTCCCTGAGCTGGTATGTCTAAAGCAACCATCTTGCAAGCAAAGTGATGGGCTTGTCTCCAAGCAATGACGGACGCAGAAATTTTATTTAGGGGGTCCAATTAAAAAAACAATCTAAAAGAAACATATTATTTTAAAATTAAATTTTCTCTTTGTTACAACAATTTTGTAAACATTCATAAATTAATATAATCATAATATTCTAATATCAAAAAAAAATGTAATCATAATATTTCAGCATTCTTCTTGTATTCTTATTTTTTTAATATTTAAATAATAATTTCATTATGAATATTTGTTCATATATCATTTTTTACAGTAAATTATCAAAGGACTATTTAAAATTCTATCTCACATTTATTTATATATGATGAATTTTGAATAATATTTATTAAAAAGAACTCTTTCCAGTGTTGTTGTAGTAATTGTAAGATATTGATAACTTAATTAATGATAA
This sequence comes from Bocquillonia castaneifolia, assembly GCA_948193215.1. Classification (NCBI taxonomy): domain Eukaryota; kingdom Viridiplantae; phylum Streptophyta; class Magnoliopsida; order Malpighiales; family Euphorbiaceae; genus Bocquillonia; species Bocquillonia castaneifolia. The sequence continues at coordinate 1,962 of CANYLF010710756.1, forward strand.
AGATTTGAGCTTAATTGTTAAATTGATAAAAAGTTCAATCTATAATTATGTCCTTAATTGTCAAAATATTTTCAAATGAGGTTATTTTCAACAAGTCACAAAATTTCAGGGGGCCCATTGCACCCCTTGGGCTTAACGTAGGTCCGTCCTTGTCTCCAAGTATCATAAGTCTCCACTAAATGGGCCTTGCTGGCCTGAAATTATGAGGACAGACGTGAAACCTCATCAACAGTTAGGAAGATAAAAGGGTTAGAATTCAAACACAGAAGCAAGTTAAAGAAGGAAAGCCAAAATAGCTTACATGAGTACATCCATCTGTGAAAGAAATCGAAGGATCAGCAGCAGGATTGAAAGTATGCTCAACCAGACCAGCAACAGTCCTATGATGTACAGATAGCCCAGGAAACTCAGTAATATGACTAGGAATAACATTACTCTGTCTCCAAGAAGCATGGCAGGATGAACGTGGTCTAGAAACCTCCGGACTCGAAATCACCCCTCTATTATAAGCACCAGCCCTACTGCTTGGTCCAGGAATGTCTGACCTAGGACTGGGGGCATCACCATCACCAGAACCCTAAGAATCTCCCTCATCCTCCTCCTCATGAAAGCTAGACTTAGAGAAAGTCACTACCCCCATGGCCACCTGTAAAGAAACAGTTACAGATCATGCAAGCAAAGTGTGCTATATAGAAAGGAAAAGAAGAGAATGTTACCTTGCCAAGCACACTAGGAGACAAAGGCAATGCTGGAAGGCACCTTGAGCACAAGAACATAGTGTAATCCTTAGAACAAGAAAGAAAAGAAACACACTCAAAGCCATCAAGGCTTTGGTCAAAGCACCATTTGTTAGCTCATGTCCCTAGAACATCTTAAGGGGTGGGTCATGCGACCTCCTGCGGAATCTAGTGGATACTGGTGGTGAGTCTTCTCTTCTAAAAACCACATCCCAAGTCCAGGACCCTCTAGAAGGATCCTCATGTCATCCTTCGGTAAAGATGCAATAACATAGGGCAGATATCCCTCTATCAGGCCTAGTAATCATCTGTCAAGCTGAGACAGAAGGAAATAAGGTAAGTACTTTGAACTCATGTCAATTGCTTTAAGCTAACAAATTTTCTTTTATTTGTTTTACCCTAGAAATAGTCAGTGAGTTGAGATACACTCGATGAGCATCGACGTCAGCTGGATGGATACACAATCGTTGCAAACCTCAATGTCTTAGGATAAGGAATACATAGCGAGGTTGGAGAAGGAACAATTGGCAATTCAAACCCATCTCAATAGCCCAAACCTGGAAAAGAAATGTTAGAGTAGCACATGGCAAGTAAAGCAAAAGAAAATAAAGCAAAAGTTGAAGCAACTCACTTGGGTGGCGTGCCAGAAGCCTCATAACTTCGTAGCTCCATGAGAAATTCTATCCATGCAAAGATATAGATAGGCCAAAGTAGGAGAGCCCCAATCATACTTGCTCATCTGATCAAAGTCCATGAGAATAGGAATAAAATGCAAGCCAATGGCGGTATTGGTGTCGTAGAAGATAGTACTACCCAATAAATAAAGGATGAAAATCTGATCATATCGCCAATTAAACTCTAGCTTGTAGCTCAGAAGGTGTCTCGCTAGTGCATCAACGTAGAGCTTCTTAAAGCCTTTCCACCCTGGAACCATACCCGACATCCGGACACTATACTCATTCTGCATGTCATGATGGACAGAGTATATCCCACCGTCCCAAAATATCCTTTCACCAGCATATGCTAGTCCAGTAATCGCAGAAAAGGAAGCTGGAGACAGTGTATACTCCTTGCAAGGCAATTGGAAGGTGTGGGTAGTATCAAACCATCGCTCCATCAATGCCTACTTGGAACGGCAACCACATCGAGAGCTCACATGATCATCCACATTCTCAGGAAGTGTGGAAAGCAATGGGTTAAATCCAGCCTGTAGCACTAATGCCTGTACACCCAGAGGTAATCCTCTCCAAACTGTTCGTACTTTGGAGAAATTTCCATTATAGGTGAAAGTAGTCTCATCTCTCTACAATGTAATAACAGGTATATTTCCTAACTCAGTCATCTAATTTTTTTGCATGCATTCTTTATTTCTAACTCATGCATAAACATTTCATAGAGTGTATATATCAGTGTATTTTTACATATTAAATCATCCTAACATGCATCAGAAGGCTTTATAGAGTTCAAAATCACTACCGGGAGGGAAACTGGGCTCAACACCAGTCCCAACAGTGGCGTTGCCACCAACGCCGGTTGCATGACTAGTGTTGGCAGCAATGCCACTTCCAGTAGTGGCGTTGAGACCTGGGCAGTGGTGTTGGCTGCCAATTCGGGTTTATTTCACATAATTTTGATAAAATACACAATGCCCAGTCAATAAATAACAAGATTGAAGTGTTTGGACACTTACCTGGTCTCCAATCGTGCTACAAAGATGAAATCGCATTAGAAAGTGGAGAAACTTTTCCTCCTCTTTGGATTCCTCCACAATAAGTTTTTTGCACCTCTTTCCGAACTCAGAAAAGGCTAATCAGGTCCCATGTGGGTTCTAATGCCAAATCATCTGCCATTTTGCCTTTTGTTTGAAGTGATTTGGTTAAGAAATGAAGAAATGAGAGGAAAATGAAGATTTGGGAAATTTTTGATTTGAATAGTGGCCAAAAATAATGTAGCCCGCCACTCTTATATGCCAATTTGATAAATTTCCATTTTGGTCCTTGAAGTTTTCTTACAAATAAGGACAGAAGTTTTGTTATAATTAGGTCCAAAATTAAAATTAAGGCCAAGGGAGGCCAATTTGAGTCCAATCGGGGGCAAATCTTAGAAGATTATTAGAAATTACAGACAACTATATTCAGAATGATAAAGAATTATAGAGGAAATGACAAAGAACAATAGAAAAATCCTTTTCAAAGGCTTCTTTTCCTACTTCAAATCCATAAAATATTTGGAGTAAATCCAGACATATGGATAGCAATCTTGTGTTTAGAAATTGTTCTCTCTAGTGAGGTTCATGCCAGAAATATTTTGATCAATTTTAAAACTTCCTCAAATGGAGTCAAATTCAGAAATCGAATTCCCCAAGTGGATTTATCCCAACAATGGCTATCAAAGATAGAAAAATAGTTCTACTTTCGTAGTAAAGTTGTTCTAGTGATGGTTATCAAGACAATGACAAAGAAATTCAATCCCCAATGATAGTTTATAAAGATAAAGCATTTGTCTAGTGGAGATAATTCCTAGATTTAAAGTATCAGAAAGCAGATATTCCCCTGTGCAGCAAACATTATCACTAACCCCTAGCGGAGCATTGTGGAAGTCGAGTCAAGGCTGTTAAGGTCCAAGGCAAGACAGCTAACCTAGTATTCGAGCCAGAAAGATCAGAAAGACCTATTTCTCAACTTAGGCAGCCGAGGTCCTAAGAGGAGTTTCATTCTGATATCCGAGTCAGAAAATCATATAATCCTTGAAGTGAAATCTAGATAGCCGAGGTCCTAGATAGAGCTTTGATTTGGCATCTGAGCTAGAGAGATCAATCTTTTAAGTCAAGCTGAGGCAGCCGAGGTCCGAGGCAGAACTTTATCCTGATAGCTGAACCAAAAAAACCAATTGTTCCCCGGGGAGTTAAACCAAGGCAGCTGAGGTCCGAGGTGATACTTTGTTTGGAGCAGCTCCATGATATCTGAGTCAGGAGGGTCTAAACACCTAAATCCCTGTGGTGTTAAATCAAGGCAGTCGATGTCCAAGGTTAAACTTCTCACACTGAAGTCGAGGTACGCATTTATTTTCAAAAATTACATGTTTTTTTAGCTTTATGGTCATTTTCCATATTACTGGATAATACTACAAACCTCCGACAAAGCGGGGGCAAACTATTAACACGTAATTTTTTGATACAAGAATGAGAAAGTGGTCCGGAGGACCAGTGATGATCATTCATTTTTTAAATGGCATGAATTGAGTTAAAGATTTGTTTTTAGAGATTGCATAGCCAAAATCAAATTGTTTTCTAAGCTTGCAAAGCATGTTTCTACCCAAAACTTCTGTTTTAACATAATAATGCATTTTTTAGACGGTTTTCAACATCACTTTCTCTACAGGTATTTAAATGACTTAAAATTTTGAGGGTTGATTGTTGAGGCCATTTTGCACATTTTCTCTTTTATATGTTTTTGCAAAATCCGATGTTTGGAGGCCCAAAAGGGTCCAACGCCACTCTTCTGAGAGGAATTATGCCCAACGCCACTCTTCCAAGTGGAGTTGGGCCTAATGTCACTCATATGATTGGTGTTGGGCTCAATACCACAAGGAAGATTGGCGTTGGCCCTCCAATGCCAGTTGCATGATTTCAGTCATAAAAAGCCCGATTTCAAGCTGTTTCGGCCCGGGATGATCTGTACGAACTGTGCAGGCTTCCCAAGGCCCTGTAAGATCATTTTTGACCAAAATATCCTTTGCTTTAAGCTCAAGTCATTGATTTTCATTAGGAAAGTGATGTTTTAAACCCTAGATTAAGAATTAAGCTAATTCGGGTATAAATAGGCACTTTAAACTAGATTTTAGAGAGGGGACATCAGCTCATACGAATTTAGGGTTTGGTTTACTATACCAACTCTCTGAATTCATTTGATAGCTACACAAACTTCACCTTTTTCAATTATAGACACCAAACTCTAAAAGTTGGCATTTTTTTGCATTCAAAAGGCGTTTTGAAGCATCCAATCCATTTAAGTGACATTCCAGTGATTCTAAATCATTAAAAGCAATTAAGGAGTCACTCGATCTAGATCTGAGGGTTGTCAAGCGCTTCTAAATCAATTTCTTGCAAGGTAAGTTATCTATTTCTTCATTTTTTAAATTATTTTTGCATGTTTTTCATGATTTGCTCGTCATGATCTACCATTTCTATATGTTTTTTTTGTTGTTATAATTGTTGGTGATCATGTTTAAATGTCGTTTCATATTCAGATCTGTGATTCATATGCCATAAAATGCCATGAACATGCATCTTTATCATTGTTAATTGTTGTTAAATGTGTTTAAATGATGTTTTCATGTTTGATCTACATTATAAATGTCATTTAATGCCATGAACATGTTTATTTTCTGTATTTTGATGTTTTGATGCATACAGTTGTGATCTTTTGATGTTTTGCATGTAAAGTTTCAATCTTTTTATGTTTTAATATTTGTCATGATTAGGTCTAGGTTGTTTTGCTATGATTCATGCATTATAATACATTGTGATGAATGTTTCATTCATTATCGTCTTTGTATGTGTGTTTTTCGAGCTTGGTAAACCCGAAAATTGTGTTTTTTTATCAAATCGTGCATGCTGTTTGTGTTCTGGCAACCAATGCCACTGCCAGGAATGGCATTGGGTACCAACTCTTATAGGTAAGTGGCGTTGGGCCCAAATGCCAGTCCCCTTAGTGGCGTTGAACCTTGTTTTTTGTTCCCCTGTGGTGTTGGGCTTGGATTTGTAGTGTATGAGCTCGCTTTCGATTATATAGTAGCTTTCACGTGGAATACAGTGACAAGGTAAGCTTCTGCAACTTCTTTGGTAATTTTTTACATGTTTTATTGCATGAAATCAGATATTAATGCTTATTTGGTAATCATTTTTGACCTAAAACGGTTGAGACCCTAGGTTGTGTTGATGTGTTGATGTATTATCTGTTTATTATCATTTATGCATGTAAATTGACATTAATTAATGGATGGTAATTATTAAAATTAACTCTTGTTTGTTATTAGAAACTCACCTTTTCATGCATGTACGTAAAAAGTAGGCGATAATTGTTATATGCTATTATTGCTTATTAGAAGGAATGAAGGTTGGCATAATACTAAGAGTATTGGGTAAAGAATCACACTCTGAGAATTGATAAGTCTGATTCTAGATTCTCTAGGATCAATGTGCCTTTCTTATTCTTAAGATGAATCGAGGCGTACACCTTGTAAGACATTCCCGATGCCGGTTTGGGTGGCGACTACCACTTCAGCCTAGCAGCTGAACACACAGTGCCGTAGTTGCTAGTCATGTCTCAGGCTCTGAGGCAACCCCTCCTTGTCTGTAGTGATTGATAATTAATTGTTATTGAATATATGTTGCTTGAGAAAGAACATAAATTTCAATAGTGCCTAGCTGCACACAGTTGAGAACCACTATGATTAGACTTTGTTTGGAATAGTAATAGGTCAACATCCTTCCTTTGCACTTGGGTTAATTTTATATTAGTTAGAGTTAGAAAGTAGAAGTAATTAGATTACAGTTTTAGCTACTTTTTCATTAATTCTATTTTATTTAAATTGGACTGTCTAGCTAAGTAGAATGGGTTTATTTCACGGGTCAAATCCCAATCTCTGTGGGGATCTTACTTATCATTATATTACTTGTAAACGATTATGTCCTCTTGCACATACAATCTCACCAGAATGTGAAATTGAAATGGAATTGAAAACCGATGAATTGACTTACTTAGTCACATGGTTTGAGAATGTGAATATTAAGATTGGTTTGAGCTATGTTGTAATTTGGAAATGAATTGATGAATGCCAAGTATTGATGAATTGTGTGATTATGAAAGTTTGATTGAATTTTGCTTTGGTGTGTTTGAATTTAATTTGCCTTAATTTGGTCATTTTATGCTCGTATGTATTTTGGTTTAAGTAGCTAATTACTTATTGAGTTTCCAGCTCATCCCTTAGCGTTGTTTTTATAGGTTTAGACATTTTGTAGTAGAGTTGTTCTGAGTTACTCATATTGCACACATGTGGACGGGAGGGCAGGAATGTGGCCCTACAAGTCCATAGGTGTTGGTGAATATGTCACCGTGCTGTCTAAAGCTAGGGAAGACGCATTTAAGAGGAGAATTAAATAAAGTAGCCACCCGAATATTTTCGGGATCACCTCATGATGATCGGACTAGATTCCTAGGATTGCCATTCATCATCACATTAGACGATTTCTAAGGCAATTTCTTATTTGATTAATTAGTAAGGTGATTGATTTCATATTTACATGCAACAATATATATTAATATAGAAAAGCAATTAACACCAAGAAAATAATATGGCACTGTGTAAGGATGGATGAATAATCGATCCTAATTATTTCTAGCTGATTTTATCTCCATTTAGTTTAGTTGATTAGCCCCTAATTAAATTATAAAAATACTTTCTCTCACTTTTCATTGAAATACTCTTTTAGGATTATTATGGCACTTGTGGTACAATTTGACCTTGAGCTACATCAGATGGATTTGAAAACTGCTTTTTTTAACAGAGACATTGAGGAAACTATCTATATGAAACAACTAGAAGGGTTAGCTTCCGAGGAAACTAACAAATTGGTTTGTAAACTTAAGAAGTCCATTATGGGCTTAAGCAAGCTTCTCATCAATGGTATTTGAAATTTCATCAATTTGTTCTCTCATTTGGTTTTGAAGTGAACACTGTTGAAGATTGTGTTTACCATAAATTCAGTGGGAGTAGATTCATATTCTTGGTCATATATGTGGATGATATTTTGCTTGCCAGTAGCAATGTGGAATTTCTTCGAGAAACTATGAAATTTTTATTAATTAAATTTAAAATGAAAGATCTTGGAGAAGTATCCTTCGTATTAGAGATCCTAATTTATCATGATCATTCACGGAGAATTTTAGGATTATCATAGGAGGGTTACATTGAGAATGTATCACAACACTTAGGCATGCAAAATTGTAGACCTTATAACACCCTTGTTTCTAATGGAGATAAATTTAGTTTGAAACAGTGTCTGAAAAATGATTTAGAATACAAGTTTATGCAACATATTCCTTATGCATCAGTAGTAGAGAGTTTGATGTATGTGCACTCAACCTAATGTCGTATACATTATGGGAATGCTTGACAGATATCAAAGCAATCCAGGAAGAGAACATTATGTAGCAGCCAAAAAAGCCTTTATATATTTACAAAATACTAAGGATTATATGCTCACATATAGAATGTCGGATAAACTTGAGATCATTGGGTTTTTCTGATTCTGACTTTGTCGGATGTCAAGATAATTGAAAATCAACAACTGGTTATGTATTTCTATTAGCTAGAGGTGTAATTTCTTGGATGAGTGCTAAGCAGACACTTGTTCCATTATCTATTATGGAAGCTGAATTTGTTGCTTGTTATGAAGCATCTAACAATGCTACATGGTTGCATAACTTTATTACAAAATTGCGAGTAGTCGATAGTATTGAAATGTCACTCAAGTTGTACTATGAAAATAGAGTGGCAGTCTTGTATTCAAATGACAATAGGGGCTCTTCTAGATCTAAATATATAGTTATTAAGTTCCTTGTTTTGAAAGAAATAGTTCAGGGTGAGTTAATAGGAATAGAGCTAATAAGAAAAAAACTCAATGCTTGTGGATTTATTCACTCAGGCATTGACACCTTCGGCCTTTCATGAGCATGTTGCTCATATTGTTGTCATTACATTACATGCAATTTAATTTAGTGAGAGTTCGTGTTATATTTTGTATTTTATATTATGATATTATCTGGTTGTCATAGTAAAATATTTATTTCTTTTATTAGTGTAACTTACTTTGAATTCTGATCTCATTTGGTTAAGGTTGGACCAATTGGAAATAGGCATGTGAATATATCACATTACATGTAATTTCCACGCTACACATCAAAACTTGATCTATGTCATTTAGTCAAGTTGATGTATGAAATTATTGTGATTTAGTTGTAAAATGACAACGTCTGCCTCTTTAGTTCTTATGCTAATAAGACTAATGGACAATATCAGTCTGAATGATATATCTTTATTCTTGTGCACATTTAGTTGTAGTAATTTGTATATGATTGGAGGATTCTATAATATGACCACGTGGTTGTGCAATCCAAGTAGGAGATTGTTAGAATTTGGATTGTATACCATGTTTATACATATTTACAAATACATATGAACATGTAGACGTACTTGTATTCTTGATTGGTAATCATGTATATATTATCATTATAAAGTTAAAGAACCTAGTTAAAGTGATATATTTTTATGTAATGGTTAGTGTCATATAAAATATGAAGTGAGTGACTAATATATATGTAGAATTCTTGAAGTGTAAATTATTAACTAATGATGGAAAAATTAGAAATTTCACTCATAAGGTTTATTAAAAGAGTGTGGTCCCTGATTGAAGTATCATTCATTACTCATTTTCTTTTGGTTCCCATCTACCTTTAGAAAATTAATATTGATACAATCAATTTGAAGATCATCTTCCCTTCTTCTTTACAGAACTTGCACTCATGGATTCTAGTGCGCTTCTGCTTTTTTTTTCTTGTTATAAAATAATTTATTAGACAAGATTCGGTTCTTAGGTTAATTATTAATTTTATCACACCAACCTTCACTGGCAGTAATAGTATTAGTTATAAATTTGTATTTTACTATTATAAGACAATTTTTATAAAAAAATAATAAAAGTTAATTTAAAATATAGTAAGATACAATTGTTAAAATTTAATTCTAATAGTCACAAAATATTTTTTTAGTGAATAAACCTAAAAAAGATATATGGTTTATTTAGCCATAACTTTCGGTTAACTATCAAATTTAACCTTACCTTTAAAATTTATCATTTTGATTCAACATCTTTATCATTTGTATCAATTTTAGCCAACTTTTAATGCTACATCTTCTTCTTGTTTTTTCTTTTTTTTTTTTAATAATTAGGGGAGGAGGAGAAGTGTAACATCCTCATACATTATTACATGCATTAGTGATTAATTAGTGTCATTAGTGTGTCATTAGTGTGGTTAATTTTTATTAATTGTGCATCATTAAGCATTTTTGTGTGTAGGAGGGGTATAAGTGTTGAAAATATT
>CANYLF010710936.1:0-11313 GCA_948193215.1 Bocquillonia castaneifolia
AAAAAAAGGAAATAAAATTAGTAAAACAAACCATGACATTTTTTTCAAACTAAAACAAATGCATTCTAATTTTAAAAGAAAATATTTCAATTTCAAAATACAAAATAAAATATTTTTTTCATAATTATATATATTATAAAAGAAAATTTAGTTTACATTTAATAGTTTCTTTTGAAAAATTAAATTATCAACAAGATACAGATAAATTATTAAATTATAATGTAAATCTCATTTAAAATCTCTAAAATTTAATGTATCTCACTTTAACTATTAAAAATTAAAAAGATTATATATGAATACCCTTACATTTAATGAAAATTAATAGAGTAACATTTTTGTAAAGTGTGATCTATTAGTATGTGGTATGTGAATCGATTACAACTAAGGTGGTGTTTGATAAAACTAAAAATTAAATACTGAATTTTAAGTGTTAAATATAATGAATGCTGAAAATTTTAAGTGCTTAATTTAATAATTTGTTTGATAACTTTAATCATTAAAAACTTTAATTTTTCCAGTAAATGTCTTAAAAATTTTAAATTCTACTTTTAAATTTATAATCATTAAAATATACAATTAAAATCATAAGTAATTTTAAAAAAAATTAATTTTAACCATATATAAGGATATAATAGTCAATAGTGTTATAAGTCAACTTGAGGTATAAAAGTAAAAAAAAAAAAGAGTTTTTGATTTGGTAGTAATAATTTAATAATAATTTAAGTTTTTTAAAATTGTTTTATCAAATAATATTGAAATACCAAACACTTATAATTTTTAATAGAAATTTTAAGTTAAAAGTTTTGATATTTTAAATGCTTTTTGATTTTATTGATTAAGTTAAATCGACATTAAGAAACATGATTAAAAAAATAAATGCTGAAAACTTTAATTTAAGTAATAGTTGAGTTATAAACATCTAACATTGTTAAAAAAAAGAATTGTTAGTAAATGGGGAGAGTGTTTTTTTTTTCATAACAATCAGTTTTTTAGATGTTATCCGCTAATGTATTTCCACAATATTTTCAAATTTTTTTATAATTGAAGGACGGAACATTCGAACTAGATACTCTCAGATCGATTACAATATTTAAATTATTAATAGTTTATATCTAGGGAGACACATTATTTTTAAAATTTTAAAAATTCGAATAAACACTTTATTTAAAAGTTTAAGCACTTATTTCTACCTTTTACTTTAAATTTCAAGACGATATTTTTTTTATTTATATTATACAATAATTTTTTTTAAGGAAGAACCAAAAAAGTTTCATTCATAAAAAAAAGTCATACGACATCTATAAAAGAAAACAATTCTGTAATCTAAAACATCCAAAGAAAATTGTTCATTCGTACTACTAATGACACATCAGCTCGGCTCTAATAACATGACTTTAATCTTGTCATGTAAATTGTTCAACGACTTTGCATCTTTTTCAATAGCGGAGATCCACATCTCATGTTATAATATGACAACGATAATTTTCTGTTAATAGATCATATCAGACTCCCACAAAAAAAAGAAAAGAAAAAAAACTCTCATAAAAGAGGAGAAGAAATAAATTCTCATAAAGAGGAGAAAAACATGACTCTCAATAATGAGAGAATAAACTTATACGAACATGTGAAAACACATGTAAAAGGGGCTTATCGCCTGTAAAGAAGCCAAATATAGCCCCAAATAAAGAAGACAATAATAAGTTTTTTTGAGAGAAAAAGTTATGCTGCTAGGGTTTTTGGCAGGCTTCCGCAAGTGTATGGGTTCTATCGCAGTAATAAACTCGGAGTACGCGGTCGAATTCACAGTAACAATCGTGGAACAACTAAATTTCAACTAAGTTTCATAAGTAAACAATTAAAATAAAAACGAATAACCTTGATTTGATTTTGAAATTATTTTGAAAGCTAAATTAACAAGTAATTAAAAAAAAGCAAATAAATTCAATAATTAAAAGCAAATTAAAGTGATAAACAAACTCAATAAAAAAACAAGCATAAGAGTTTAGGATTTCATATAGAGGGGTAACTCGATTATTAATCACAAATTCATTTAAGCAAGACTTTATGAAAGTATTTTAATTCTCTTTCGATAGTAGAAAAACATATTCAATTGAACCAACAATGCGAATCTTTCGATGCAATCCGATTAAAAACAATTGAACTCATTATGCAAATCTTTAAATCAAGTTTAGGTTAATTGCCATTTCCGTATTTAAACAAGCTCAATTTTCAAATCCGGTTTATAATGACCTTTCAAATTCGGTTATAAATCCTAAGAACATACATCCAGGTAATCAGTCAAGAAATATGTTAATAAAGCTCTTTGAAATCGAATTAAATGAATAAAATAAGAAAAACTATATTGAAATAGTTAATCAAAACATTGATAATCAAATTACCCCCTACTAGATTACATCCATCCCTCTAGAAGGGAATTTAGTTCCTAAACATAGTTAAAAATAACAAACAAACAAACAATAAAAATAAACATAAACATAAACATAAACATAAACATAATTGAAGGATAAATAGAATCAAGAAAAGGAAAGCTTTGTCTTGAAAAGATGAAAATCAATATTCAATCTCTCCAATTCTTTAATATTGAATCTTTGAATAATGGTGTTTTTCTAAATGGTTTTTAGTGTTTTTCCAGCCACCAAAAGTCCCTTAATATTGTATTTTGTTGTATATTTATAGTGGCAGGGTTTCCAACCCTAATAGGGTTTTAACCCACTTAAGGAAGTTTCCTAATTGGATTAGAAAAATAAGGTTGCACACTTGTAGTGACTTGCAACACCATTTCGGGGTCCTTAGAGACTTTAAATAAAATTTTTTGAAACATAAGAGTTGTAGAACTGGATGTCTTCTTTTCATAGCATTTTGAATCGCCTCAATCGGAGTTTAGTAGCAAAAGTTATGACCGAACTAGGGGATATCACTAGAAATCTCAAGTCAACAGTTATCTCGGCTTGGAAGTCGATCTTGTCCGGAAGTGGTCTAGATGCTCACAGATGGTCCAATTTTGATCAGCAGGTTGATCCGGCTCCAGATCTGGTATGGATGTGGTCCGGTTGACTTTCACGGTTTAAAGTTTGACCGCTTGGTTTAAGCAAGTTTTGACTCTGAATTTATTCCGGTTTTCTCCCACATGATCCTAACAATGCAAATTTACAAAATATGACCAAATAAGTGCTAAATCTACTCAAGTTAAAAAAAAAATTGAATAAACCCCCGCCCTCCCAAATATAGAATATTAACCGGTTATCTTTTTTATTTCAATTTTTGAAATATTTTTTTAAAATTTCAATTAGATATCATATTATACAATAAAAGTTAAAATTTCAACCCCATATATATATATATATAAAATCTATTAATTAATTATAAATCAAATTAGTTATTTTTACATATTTTTTTGGAAAGAATTTTCTAATACACTTACTTTTCTCAAATGCGATATTTAATTTCAAACGGAAAAAACACTATTTTTTAAAAAAGGAAAACTCAAGACTTATCCTTAAAAAAAAAAAATGGGGAAAGAAGAGGGTCACAGGAGAACGTAATGAAAGAGTAGTGGCGTGTCCCCACGTGCACACTCTCTTCAACCCAAAATCTCATCCAAAATCTTATAAATAGTAAATGCTCCTTCCTTCCTAATCCTAATCATCCTTTTTCTAATTTTCTCCTAATATCTAAAAAAATAGTAATAATTATCAAAAATAAAAATAATAATTTTAATTACCTTTAATTCTTTTTTTAGGGGAATTAGTACTTTAATGACTTGTATTATTCTCCTCTAAGAAAAAAGCTAAAAAAAAAGAAAAGACTAGTAGTAGTACTATTCATTTTGAAGTTGATCTCTCCACTTCACCAACTTACTACTTATTAACAAACAGACAGTCTCAACTGAGTTTCCAAAGTCTCTATTCAAATTCCAATTGCATACATAAAAACACCTCACAGACAAACAAATACTCCTACATCACTGCTTCTGCTTTCTCAAGGTACAGATAAAAAAACGGTGTCGTTTATTCCTTACGCTACTCCCTGCTCCTTTTACTTAGGCTCGTAGATCACTACTTTTGACTTTTTAACATTAATTAATTCATTCATTTAATTTTTTGTGTTTCCAGATTATTGAATTTTCAAAACAGAGCTAATGCAAGCGTCAATGTATGGACTTCATAAATCAACCGGTTTAGCCATTAATTTTCCATTTCAGAGAAGGATTAGAGACACTAATACTCCTTTAATCTCATTCTCCGACTTTAATCATCACTCCACCACCACCTGCATGACCGGTAACCGGACGATCACCTGCTGCGGACTCCGGTCCTCTCTTAGTCCCGTTTCCATGGGAACCGAACTCGCTCGAACCGCTTTTTCTCGGTCTAGACCGATCAAAGCTGTAGCGTCTGGTTAGTTTCTTTTGTTCTGTTACGTTTAATTGTTGTTGTGTTATACAATGCGAGCTTGACACGTGGCACATTGAATTTGTAGATAGGGATGATGTTGAAGAAGCAAATCCTATTATCAGTAAATCATCAAGTGAAGGAATAGTGTTGCCATTTGTTGGTGTTGCTTGTTTAGGTGCTATTTTGTTTGGTTATCATTTAGGGTATGTAATTTTATAGATTTGTTTTATTGTTAATTTTAAAAGTTTGTATTTTTCTGCTATTGCTATAATATTGATAAATGTCAATTTTTAGACAGCCCAGCTTAATTATGTTATTATGGTTGTTTGTTCCTTTAATATAAGGGTGGTGAACGGTGCCCTTGAGTATCTTGCTAAGGATCTCGGTATAGCTGAAAATACAGTCTTACAAGGCAAGTTCTTATGTTGACTTTCAGATGCAATTTTATTTTAAATCTTATATAATGTGCGTGCGCGCGCGTGTGTGTGTGGCATGTTATGCTTTTCCAATCAGTATTGGTAGCTTGTGTTCAATATTTGAATTAAATTTCAAGAGACAGATGAATTAGATGATGCATTAGTATGCCACTGCTAAACTTAGTATAAATAATCTTAAAAAAATATATGGATGAGCTTTTCTAGTAGTATAGGTAGCTTGTGTTTATTATTTGAATTGTCTTGCAAGAGAGGTGCAGATTAGATAATGCATTAGTACATTACAGCTAAACTTTATGTAACAGCAGAAATGTCTTTATTCACCAAAGAATAAGGAACTCTGTGATTATGGAAAAAAGGGTAATACTCAGTCTTCGTTCAGACCATTAGTAGTGGCTTGCTGGATTGGGATTTTATTTTTCTGCCTTTGTACTAGTTAGAAGCTTTTATGTGTTCGACCGTTTGGTCATTATTATGTGGTTTATGGTTTTCCACATTAAACATTGAGCAGGATGGATAGTCAGCACCCTGCTTGCTGGAGCTACTGTTGGTTCTTTTACTGGGGGAACATTGGCAGATAAGTTTGGCAGAACACGAACTTTTCAATTGGATGCAATTCCTCTCATAGTTGGAGCATTCCTAACGTATGGCCTTTGTTATTTGAATATAGCTGTGATCTTGATACTTCTGTTCTGTCTGGAACTAACATTTTACATTTTCTTTGATATTTCCAGTGCTACAGCACAGAGTGTACAGACTATGATAATTGGACGCCTACTTGCTGGTATTGGAATTGGCATATCCTCTGCCATTGTGCCTCTTTACATTTCTGAGGTAGTAATTTATCCTATATTTTAGGTCACTGTGACTCTTGATCATATTGTATGAAATAGTCTGTGTTTATTGATTTGGTCAGATTTCTCCAACTGAGATCCGTGGTGCATTGGGGTCTGTAAACCAACTTTTCATTTGTATTGGGATTCTTTTGGCTCTGGTGGCTGGATTACCATTAGCAGGAAACCCCATATGGTATGTCTAGCTTCTATTCATTGTTACGGTGATACATTCAATTTCTATATTTAAGTCATCATGATAAATTGGGGTCTTTGTGCAATGCTGTTTTAGCATCATTCATAATGCTGCCTACAAAATATTGAGTCTCCAATCTTTAAAGGATAGAACATCCGTGTTTTTGACTTCATGAAGTTATCGATAGCAGGCTTGCAAGATTATTAATGATTTGGAATAAATTATTGCTTCAAATGAACAAAGTGATATCACCGCATTAGGCATTTGGCTGATGCTAGGTTGTACATTCATGAATTGTTCATGTTTCGTGGCTCAACTTTTTCTATTGCTTAGCAGTAATCATTCAGTTTAGGTAGCGTTGTGCATTTCCAGATTGGCATGAGTTCAGACATGATACATAGCCTAACTACAATTGTAGAATTTTTTTAGTGGCATGGCATTGTACATTTTGAAATATAGGAAATAGTCAATATAATTTTGAAGTCTTAAGAAAATAAGTCTGAAATGGCTCAAATGTTAAACCAATTGAAAATGGGTTGTTTGTCACAATTGGTTGTGTTTTTCAATGTTAAAACTTTTTTTTACCGCAAGCTAGCAGGATTTCTATAGACATGGCCTTGAAATAGAAACCAAACAAGATACCTTTCTGTGGACGTTTGTCAGGTTCACCCTTATGCAGATTTGAGTTTAAATATGGTTGCACATTGTTGGTAAATATTCATATATTTTATGAGATAAGTGAACCATTAACTTTTTGTTGCCAAATGCAACTATAATTGTTCAGGAGTTGGGGTATTTTACTAATGCTGTATCATAAGGGCCCTCTGCCCTTTGGTGAGGCAAGAATTAGATGGATACTATAAACAGATAATTTCTTTTACAGGAACTCTCATTTAGAAAGTGTTTTTTAGGTTTTGTTTGTAACTATGGCATAGCATTGGAAAAAATAAATCTCAATTGGTTTGCAATTGCATAAATTGAAAAAACTTCCTAAAAAGCCTTTTTTATGAATTTAAAATAAAATTTTATGTTGGATACTTAATAGAACTTAAATGTACATAATTTCACAAAAAAAAAAAGAAATTAAAATTCGCATTTTTATTTTTTTTTTGCCTGGATTTTTTATACATGAGTCAGATTATTATATCACAGAAATGCATGGGTTAATTGATAAAATTAGGTGGTGGCTTGTTTGCTTTAATATTTGATTACTCTCACTATTCTATGACTTCTAAGATCCTGCTTTTTCTGGAAATAATAAATGTGTATCAGTCCAAGCAAATGCATTGCATGTAGAATAAGAGATTAAAAAAAACTTAATGCTCGTGCTAATTCATTTTATTGCTTATTCTGTTCTCTTCCTATGCTGTCTGTTAGGTGGAGGACAATGTTTGGCGTCGCAGCCGTCCCTGCTATTCTTTTGGTACTGGGGATGGCAATTTCTCCAGAAAGCCCTCGATGGCTATTTCAGGTCCCATCATTGGAGTCTTCTGATATTCTGATCATTTGTTCCATTGTAACTATATATGCATCTATGTATTAAGAATTTATTGACTAGTAGATTGTCTTGCAGCAAGGAAAAATTGCTGAAGCAGAGAAGTCCATAAAGACACTTTATGGAAAAGAAAAAGTTGCTGAGGTTATGCTAGAATTATCATCTGGTGGTCAAGGTGGTTCTGTGGAGCCAGAGGCAGGATGGTTCGATCTATTTAGCAGCCGTTACTGGAAAGGTACTTGTAAAAATTTTGGCATGCTTGTCTTTAGATGAAAAATGATAAATCTTGGATTTTTGGATTTAGCATTTTTTATTGTACAAAAAAAGTTGGATGAGATATTATCTTTGTGAATGTACTCTTTAAGCCACAGCTGTATTTTACAGAATCATCAATGCATTAATAAAATTTTAGCTACGAACTTCATAAATGTGACTATTCTTGAATCACTGGTGCTGAGAAGTAAGATGGTGAATTAATGAAAATCATGATGGTCAAACTTGCTTTAGAAACTCAAGTTATTGGAACTTTTAGTGACTGGCTTGGGGAGTCCTTTTCTTGTTAAATCTTTATGTATGATTATGATAATTGTTTCCTTCACCTGATTGATTTGCTGTGATGCAGTTGTAAGTGTTGGTGTGGCGCTTTTCTTCTTCCAGCAGATGGCTGGGATAAATGCTGTGGTGTACTATTCAACTGCTGTGTTCCGCAGTGCAGGAATTGCTTCTGATGTTGCAGCAAGTGCTCTTGTCGGGGCATCAAATGTCTTTGGTACATATCTGTCTTCATTCTTTTTGAAACCTATTGATGAATCTTACTATATTTGTTGCTTTTTATGTTCTAACATGACTGGCTTCTGCTAGGCACAACTATTGCGTCATCTTTGATGGACAAACAAGGGCGGAAAAGTCTTCTAGTTACAAGCTTTTGTGGAATGGTACGAGTACTTGGAAATAAAAATAAAACTATACGTTTCAATTTGATTCTGTTAGTTATTTTTTCCAATCAAATACGTTGCTTAAATTGCCTGAAAGTATACTATTTATACACTTTGATTGTAGGAGTTCCATTTTATATTTCTCTCCTCAACCTATATTGCTGAAAAATTTTCCAGCTTTTTTTTTTGTTGCTTTTGCGGTGCAAGTACTATCACTGATCCTATACCAAATAGGAAATCACTTTATCATAAAAGCTAACAATGGAAACAATATTTATATTGGCCTTTGATTTATTCTATCACGAAAGTAAATAGCAATCAGTTTGTCTTTGGAGGAATTACCAATAACACAATGTTATGTTCTCATATGCATCCAATAAATTTTTTGAATCGACTTACATGTCTGAAGGGCATTTTGTGTCCCAAATAAATGTCCATTGTGTTCATGGTCAAAGGGATGATTTTTATTTTTATTTTGATAATAGGCCAAGACATGCAGAAGCATATTCATGTTCTGTTACGTAACCTTTTTATATTCTTTACTTGTGAAGGCTGCTTCAATGTTGCTGCTTTCCTTGTCCTTCACATGGAAGGTCCTTGCACCTTATTCTGGCACCCTCGCTGTTCTTGGGACTGTTTGGTAACAATTTCCCTTCCTCGATTTGTGAAATACTTATAGGTATTCTTGATTATTATCTGCTTCAGGCATATAAAACGTGTCTTTAATCTTATAAACAGCTATGTGTTGTCATTTTCACTTGGTGCCGGTCCTGTACCTGCTCTTCTCCTGCCAGAGATATTTGCCTCCAGAATCAGAGCTAAAGCAGTTGCTTTATCCTTGGGCATGCACTGGGTAAGTCATGAGAAATACAAGTTTCCTACTATTTTACAAGTGGTAACTACTGTGCCTAGACCTGTTTATGTGTCCGTTTGGAAAATCTGAAATTGGCATAGGTTGCTAGGCTTGAGCCTGTTATTTAATTAATTGTGCCCTAGGCGAGATGGAGCATAGGTAGAGTTTTTCTGGACCTGCCATTGAATAGATCTACTTGTACCCTAGCATCGTGGTTCAAGAATTTGATTTTGCATCTAGGCTTGTAAGAATTCATATTTCTATGCCTTGCATGTGTGGCTTATATGCATATTTCTTTAAGATTTTGTAGTCCTTGCCTCAAATGTTGATAGTTGTCAATGCTTTATCATGACTTGGTTTTCTTTGGTAACAGATCTCAAATTTTTTCATTGGTCTCTATTTCCTGAGCGTTGTAAACAAGTTTGGGATCAGCACCGTGTATATGGGATTTTCAGCCATCTGTCTACTTGCAGTCTTGTACATAGCAGGCAATGTTGTGGAAACAAAAGGACGATCCTTAGAGGAAATAGAGCGTGCTCTTAACCCTGCAGTATGATTTAAATCTGTCGAAAGTGCATGTGGAAATAATTTCTCCGTGACTTGCAATCGTTCTCCAGATGTTGGCACTAAAAGGTCCGTCTTCTCACTGAGACATTGCTGGGGCTGCTCTTTGCGATGTTACCATCAAATGGTAAATCAGTTGTGACTAGCTTTAAAAGAACCATCTTTGTTGTGTAATCTTGGAAATTAGAATTCAGGAAACACCAGTTTAGGTCACTGGAGATGAATGATATCCTTCAGGTTATGGGATTTTGGGTTGTGAGACTTTTTGGCAGTCGGTCAAAATAAATAAAAAAAATAAAATGGTTTGATATGATAGGTGTTAAGTCGTAAGTGTTACATGCTGTAAAAGTGAAGATGCTTTAGTGCCTATGCGAGGAACAAATCCATCCATTTAAAGTTATGATGTACATTGAATTCCAATGTCGTTTTCTGAAAAAAAAAAAAAATAATAAAGAGATGTAGTATTGCTAAATCTACATGTTGGCTTTCCTTTCCCACCTTTCCTTCGTGTCAAGCCTGCAAGCAAAACCATGAACAATCGCAGAACATGAGTAATTGCCACATTATCATAAACTTGTAGACAGCATTGCGTTATTTCGCTTTGCAATAAATGATGACAAGCATATTGCAAGTTCATAATTCAGCTCTTATCCTACATTACTGGTAATGATAAAACAATGCCACTTAAACAACGACTAAGTTAGGAAAAGGTGCTGCTAAATTCTCAATCTCTCATATACAAGTCCCACATGCAGTATGAGGCAAAAATTTGGGAATTAGAAACATCCACGTCATTCCTTTTAACATTTTTCAAATGACTAGTGACAAGAAATCGAACAACACTGGTTAAAATTCTGAAGTTGAAAATGCATGTAAGAAAATCAGTAGCCAGTAGCTAACCCAAAAAACATACCCCCAATGCAATTTTTGGCGTTTCTTTTGTGCGTGATGCGCTTCTACATTGTCTTGCTGTTCAGAGAAACTAGTACTGTCATGCTGGCTTTTCAAGTTGGTGACATTTGAATCCTTGATGCTTCTACTTGAATCTTTACCATCACAATGTATGGGGTATTTTCCATAAGATCTGCTGGATCCATCTGAAATCTATAATATTAGATATACAGAAGAAGAATCCAATCTGAAATATATAAAGATTTAATGGTGAAAGGTACCTTTCGATTTATTATGAATTTTTGATTTTATCTTTATGCGTCTCTTGTGTAGCTCCTATAAAAGACAACTTAAACTTAGATATATAACCATTAACAATGAAAGATTGACACAGAGGTATCCTGATGCAGACTATAAGAAGTGAAAGTTCAGAGGAGAAAAACATTATGCAGAAGCATCTCCTCTAGTTCTACATCATTTGGCCATTCACTCATATTTAACTTTCCAAGAAATATGCTTGCGTGTAAATAAAATTAAATTTTGAACACATTTGTTCTTTCTCCATGTAATGTATGGTGACATACAATTACAAAGTACATAACATGATCTGGAATGAGAAGGCAAACACTAATGCAAGATTTCAGGAAACTAAATGAACTTAACATGACAGAAAATACTCTCACTTACATCATCTAAA
>CANYLF010711089.1:0-14289 GCA_948193215.1 Bocquillonia castaneifolia
CATATGTGTCTTATAAATGTTTCCTATCTGTTTCATATATGATTCATAAATGTTTTCTGTCGTTATTTTATAAGTGTTTCTTAACTATTTCTTAAGTGTTTCTTAATTGTTTTTGTAGTATAATAAGTTTTTGACTGTTAACAAACATGTTGGTTGTTCGAAGGTGGAATATGATGTTGAAGATCTAAATATTGATTTACGAAGAATGATATTGATATGTTTTCATGGAACTGAACTTGAAGAATTTCATTTGATATTTTTGTGGTTATTTCATAAGTGTTTCTTAACTATTTCTTAATTGTTTTTGCAGTATAATGAGTTTCTGATTGTTAACAAAGTTGCTGGCTGTTTGATGGTCGAATCTGATGTTAAAGATCTAAATATTGATTTACAAAGAATGATATTGATTTACAAAGAATGATATTGATATGTTTTCATGGAACTGAATTTGAATATTTTTTTTCATTTGATGTTTTTGTAGTTATTTCATAAGTGTTTCTTAACTGTGTTATAAGTGTTTCTTAACTATTTCTTAAGTGTTGAAGATCTAAATATTGATTTACAAAGAATGATATTGATATGTTTTCATTAAACTGAACTTAAAGAATTTTCATTTGATATTTTTGTAGTTATTTCATAAGTGTTTCTTAACTGTTTCATAAGTATTTCTTAAGTGTTGAAGATCTAAAAATTGATTTACAAAGAATGATATTAATATGTTTTCATGGAACTAAACTTGAATAATTTCATTTGATGTTTTTGTGGTTATTTCATAAGTGTTTCTTTAACTGTTTCTTAACTATTTCTGATTCATATGTGTCTGATAAATATTTCATATGTGCTTTTTTGTTTTGTTGCAGGATAATCGATTTTTCTCATAAAACTTCTTATTTTGATGATTTTTTGGAAAATCCATTGATAATGAAGAGGAGAAGGAATAGGATGGAACATTTAATTGAACAAGTTATATAATGTAATTGAATAATTTTTTGGTGTTTTTTATGAAATGTCTTGGAAATAGTAAAGGAACAATAATGCAATTTCTGAAATTTTATTGAAATTTCATATTTTTTATATATTTTTTTATATTTCTAAAACACATATGAACAAATGTGAAACACATAAGAAACAACGAAAAACACATATGAAAAACATAAAAAGCAAGAAATTGTCAAAAAAATGAGTAAAAGGATTCATTTTTTTAATGTTTTTATAAGTATTTCATGAGTGTTTCATTTTTTTAAGCTCATTAAAAGTAATATGAAACATTTTGAAACGCATATGAACGAAATATGAAACTGTCAAAAAAATTAGTAAGGGTTCTTTTTGTTATGTTTCATGAGTGTTTCTTATGTGTTTCAATAAAAATTAGGCAGCTGAACAATTAAAATGTCGTTTTTAGGTATGTATGCAAATATAAATTTTTTTAGGTATTTCACTAAATAAAGTGGTGTGTTTATGTATAATTAAAAATTTCCCAATATTTTATTTGGTTCAATAAATGAATTAGCCCGGTTCAGGCTCCGGGTCAACCAATCTGGCTGGACCGGGACAGCACCTGTATATCGAGTTAGTGTTGTGCTCCCTCGTGGGCTCCTAGAGACTTGTCAGAGATGTGGGTGGGCTTGAACTACACAAATTGGTCGGACCCAGTATGGCCCAATAGAACACCTAGTAACCAAATCTATGTAATAAAATTATAAAGTGAGAAATTTTTTTTACCACTTATTTAATTTTATCCAACATTTTGAACCCATGAGAACCAGATGCAATGCAAGATCAGAAGTATAAATGTATTTATCAGTCAGTTTGAAAGGAGAGATGACTGCTTTAATTTGTTAGGTCTAAAGCATTGCTAATTTGGCCCGACCCTCTTCTTCTTCTTCTTCTTTTTAATTTGACTAATTGTGGTTGTTTCATGACTCGTTAAAGAAGCTAAAAAAAATATTGATAATTTTTAAAAGAATTGAGTTCTTGAATTCATATTATGAGACAGGCATTAATTCGATTGCTCTTTTTTTGGGATTGAAGGTTCTTAAAACAATGATTTCCATGAGTTAACATTAATTATGGCTCACATTTTAAATATTTTTTCTTGTAGCTGAATGACTATTAAAATGATACTCGATTTCAATCTTTTTTTCTTTTTTTTATTGTTTCAAAAAAAAAATAAAAGTAATTAAAAAACGAGGGATTAGGATCATTAATCTTTATGACTTGATGGTGAGTTTGAGACGTGTGGGGGACGAATTAAACAGTTAATGCTTCCATATATATATGAAATTGAAAGTGTATGTGTTCTCTTTTTCTATCATTTGCTTTTGTTTTTGTACAATTAGAAGAGATGGACTGCCATTAGATGAACTTCAACTTTGACTCTCCTTTTTGTAGATTGTTTCGTCTAGATTAGAATATAGTATACTTCTATCAATTGCAAAAATTGACTGTAAAAATATAACTCTCAAAACAGGAATAACCATTGTGCGAATTATTTTCCTTATATGGAAATAATAGATCTCCCTTCCCCAATGTAGGGGTGTAATCGAGCCGAGTCGAATCAAATACAGTCAAACTCAAACTCGACTCGAGTCCAAAATTTGAAGCTCGATACTCGACTCGAACTCGATCAAGCTTCATTTTTTAAGCTCAAGCTCGATATGACAAATGAGAACTCGAACTTGACTCGGTTCGACTAGAATTTTTATATAATAAAAATTAAATTTACTATTTTACCTTTTATAGTTCTATATATTATTGTAAATATATAGAACTATAAAGGGTAAAATAGTAAATTTACTAAAGCTCGATTAGGCTCGCAAGCCTATCGAGCTGAGTATCTTTATACTCGAACTCAACTCGATGACGAACTCGAGTAGCTCGAGATCGAGCTCGATTCGATGTCGAGTATTTTCCGAGTCGATCCCGAGTAGCTTGCGAGTCGACTTGACTCGATTACACCCCTACCCCATGTATAATGATAAAAAAAAATAAATAAGAATGCTAGCTAGAGTATTTTAGGCATCTGATCTCCCAATCCATTTTAATTGAAATGATGTGAATAGTAGTTAATAAAGTTGGAAACGGATACAAATGATGAAATTATTATCCATTGTTGAGTTTTAATGTAGGCTTTAAACCATCTACAATGAGAACTTATGCGTAAATGAATATAGATGTAGAATACTCTATAATTTTATTTTTCCATATGTAAATGCTATATTCATGTAAATTTTGATGAAGTTTTTTTTTTTTTTATAGTTGGAACTCCCAAATCGATTACAATTGCTCAATTATTAGGCTAAGCCTATAGAGACCGATGAAGTTATTTTATTCCTAAGGATGCATGTACTTTATTAATCTTTTACTATCTAGTGATTTTTTTTTTTGATATATTTGATTGTTGTTTTGTCAATATTTTAATATGTATCTTCTTTTTTTTCAATTTTTGTTTCTAATTCATTTTTTTTATAATTAAAATTCATTTTTTTAATAGGTGCATGTGGTTTTTTTTTATATTGGTATGTTATTTCATATAAGTTTTAAAAAATAAATTGTTAAATAAATACAATAATTAATTATAAATAATAACGCTAATGAGATTTGGAGTGATGAATATGAATATTCATAATAGAACGCTAACACAATTCAAAATAAACATGAATATGAGGTAGAACTCGAGCAAATCTTAATCAAAAAATACTTTGCCCTGCTGATAATTGCCATGCAATATACGACTAATTGTATATTATTCAATGAATTAAAAGCATCTAATCTAATTTATAATGGTTGCATTTGACTAATTGCTAAGGTATTACATAGGAGAAAGTGATTCTATATATTCTCAAAATGTGGACTGTATTTTAGATTTCAGAATAAAAACAATTCAAGGGACAAAGATTTACGCCATGGAATGGAAACAAAACAATATTTCCAACCTCCATGCCAAGTTAATCGTCAGTTCAGACAAAAATACACCTCAAAAAAAGGTAAAGTTGGATGTTCCGAAGTAAGATTTATCCCTGAGTTTTATATATTATACATTTACTCATGTGTTTTATTTTTATTACACTAATTATCCCTTTGATACAATTTTAATCATTTTTTGTATATAATCATTAATATTAGAAGATTTTTTAAAAATTAAGTTGAAAAAATATACACAACTTCTGACAATATTAAATATAAGATAATTAAAGGATAAAAGTGAAAAAAAAATAATTAACTCCTTTATTATTTAAATAGGAAAAAAATTTAGAATAAAATTATGATATAAAAAGATGGTTAATTTAGATATAAAGATTAGCGTGGTGATTTCAATTCACCGAACTAAAAATTTTACATAGCTCTAAACCAAACCAAAATTGATAGATCATTAAAATTTTCTTTCATATTCTTTTTTTTCTTTAGATTCTACTTCAGATCACTAAAATTTTGAAATCCAATAGTATAAAAAAAATTAGAAATCCAATAATCTAAGAATTTCGTGGGTTAATATTTGCTCAATCAATATTTATCTCATTTATTGATTTGTAGAGATAATCCATGATCTTTCCTCCTCCTACAAATAGTTTTATGGTGCTATAAGCTAGAGTAAGGGATCGATGAAGAGACTATATATATATATATATATATTATACCATGTCGAATTAGCTAAAAAAAAAAGGGAGTAGCAATTAGCAAACACTACTAAATAGAAGGGGTGAAGAGGGAGTAGTGATTGCAAGCGCTGTTTTAAAAACTGGACGGGATCAATTGGTTGGACTGGTTGAATCGTGAATCAGTGACTGGTTCGGTTTGAACAACATTAAAAATCAGATTTGATGGTTGAACCGGGTATTGATTGATTTCTGACTGGTTTACATTTAAAAAATTTTCAAAAAAATTTAAAAATTACCTTATATCTCTAAACCGGTTGAACCAATAGTTAAACCGATCTGACTGGTTAAACCTTGAACCGGCGGATTGATTGGTTCGGTTTTAAATCACAGTTTGCAAGTTACCAATTGTGTTGATGGCAAGGAAATGACCTCTTGTACTTTAAACACATGGGTTGTATACATAGCAATAGCATTAGCAAATAGCAAATAGCAAGGGGACCATCCACCACTTTTGTAACCCACCCTTGATGTACAGTAGAGCACATGGATTGAAATAGGGCATGGTCTCTTTAGGGCAATCTCTTGACTTTAAGAACCCCCCCAGCGCCAATTATGCTTCGTGTCCCCATTGTTTCAACAATTTTCCCATCCCCATACTCTTTCATTTCTTCTTTCAGTCGGAGCGGATGCAGAATTTCTTATATATTTCGCTTCCCTTTTCAATTCAATTCCTGCACTCAAATCACAATACTTCCTCTTTATTTACCACCTTCCATACAATTTCCATTCATAATTCATACTACCAACTCCTTTTCCTTTCTTTTAAAAAAATAAAAATTAATTACCCTTATATACATATACATATATATAACACAATTCTTGATGGCAACATTAAATAAAGATTCTGATCACAGTATCAAAATGTCTGTCTAATTGTGAAAAATTAACATCGGATTTAAAAATTATAAATTTTATATGAAAAAGGTGTATTTAATTTTGGAAAGTATATATAATAAAATTCACATTTTTTTATAAACAAAGTCGATATATTTTAAAGGCATCTTCTAATATAAACATTGAAAGTTCTGTGTGGCTGCAAGAGAAGCCCCTCTCTTCCACATCCCCTTCCAATCCCCTTTTTTTAACCTATTATTACTATCACCATTCACTCTCCCGTTACTTCCCTCTTAGATAATCTGATACCATTTTTGTATACATAAAAGAAGAAACCAATTTATTATTAACATAAAGAATACTTATATATAATCCAAATTAATTAAGTCTCAAACTTCCATTTCGGTCGACTCCTGAATACAGTAATAATAGATAAACTTATCCCAAAAAAAATAACAGTAGATCAATTCAATGTTAAAAATCATTATTAATTAGTTTTTAGATTTATTGTATTGTTGTTTTTTTTTACTCAAATCCCACATTGAAAAATTGGTGATTTGAGAAATTTTTTTTTTCTCCCACATTGAAAGTTTGTAGACATAGGAGACTCCTCCATGGCTATAAAATGGAGGATTCACTTTGTTATCAAATCATCCCACAAACAAATCTTCATGTATTTGACTTAGTTTATTTTCTTCTTCCTTTCTAATAACATTATTTTTTTTATGAGCTCAAACTACTTATTAGCTTTGGCATGCAGTTTGATTATAAACAAGCCAATGCCATTGCCACTACGACCGTTTCTTCCCCTTCCTATTTATCCATTTACTCAAGACTCCATATTAATTAATTCTCAACAGTCTTCATGATCAAGGAATGATATTAATTGATGATTCAACAAAGCCAAATGAGCCACCGTATAATACCTGTTTGTTAGGGAAACATACCAACCATAAACTTGTTTGCTAGTGAAACGAAATTCCATGGATTGCCTACCCCAACAAACCTGGCTTACCATGTGATTCGTATCATATCATAATGACAGGATTAGGAAATCAAATAAATCTAATTATCATTTTATTGATTTTTATGAACTTAACATGGTACTAATGCAAAAATTCAATCAATAAACTCCCCCATAATTGAAGAATACAGCCCGCATTACGCTTATAGAATGTGGGTATACATATGATATTTAACCCCAAGCCACACCATACAAGTATATCAAACCTCTTCATTATCAGCTTGCAAATAGGTATATGAATGAAACTCTCTATGTATATGAAACTCTCCTTTCCCTGTCAAGTTGCAAATAGGTACGAGTCGAGAACAACCCTGCAAAGCCCCTAGACAAACAACCTTCAACTGCACATGCAGATTTGCTAGACCCCACAGGAGTATTTTGTTTAATGCTTTCCATACCATCACCAGGTGGATTATCCTCCTGATTCACTGGTCTGTGAAACATCATTCTGTTTCTCTTCAAATTTGACGTGAGATTGAGGTCCGCATGCTCTGGGAAGTGATGATCCGACAACTCCATCTCGTCATTTTGCAGGCTAGGCTGCTTCCTCTTTAAACCAGGAGTCACTTTCAATCCTGCCACAAAAGCAAAAGATCACAGCTCACACTCTGCTGCATTAAAGTTCAAAAATATTCAAAACACAGGAAACAAAAGGAAGAGCCAAAAGTTTTCAAGCCATACCAGGCAATGGGTCCTCAAATACATAGGATTGAGATTCTGAATCACCACAGTTGCAGAAAAAATTGGAATCTTTGTTACATCCCGATACCCTGCAAGCCAATATGAATGGGTATAATTAGCTTGAACACAATCGATTAAAAACAGAAAATACTATACAACTCATTAGTTTCTAAACCAGCATATGGAATCTTTCACATTAATCATACAGGTATAAGAATATCAAATACCAAATGCAATAAACCAGATTTATGTAATCCACTTGCAGACCTCCAAAAATTAAAAAAAAAAAAATCCTAAGATAGAGCAAATTTTGTCATCTTTTCGGCAAAAAGATGAATTTTTACCCTTTCTTTCCATCACTGAGATTGGAACACTCAAATACAACTAAATGGATAAGCGAAGCCAATTCTATCAAAAGGGATCTCATCACAATTCAGTAAGATATTGCCGAGGGCATAGTAGAAATCGCACCTGTACATATGCTCGACAAATTCATCTATTAGGACAGGCCAAGCTCCTGAAAATGAAAAGAAAATGAGTGAGAATTACTGCATATCTTTGTTACCAGGAAACAGGGTCAAATTTCAAAATTCAATCGAAGCTCAAATCAACTCATACATAAGCCTTTGTGCAAGACAGTGCAATAACACTTGAAACTTCATAGTGCTGGAATGTGTCCTTACTTACCAACCAAACTCCTACGATTTCAAATACATATCTCGACACAAAAGCCCACAACTTATCATACTATTATCCAATATGACCATCAAGCCAGAGTAAAACAAAAGTTAAAAGAAGTCTTGGGGGAGACCGAAAACAGATTTCTAGTCTAATGCACTAACCAAGAAAAATGACCACAAGGTAGAAGCAAACACAATATGAGGTGAAACTGCATCTCATGTTTAGTGCTACTAATAGGAATAGCAAGGATTCAATGCTCTAAACTAGAATGACACTATTCAACATCAAAAATAACAAACTTTTTCATCAATAGAACAGTTGATTGAGGATAAAATAGCCGCATAGAATAAAAGATATTACTCCCACGAAAAGAAAAGGTTAGCATCACAATGTTGAATTGCATATATGTTGTTTAATTTGTAAATTGTAACTTAAAGATATTGTACCTTCAGGATCATACCCTTCGAGATTTTCATGTACACACCGGCTAAAAGCTAAAACTTGCTGCCATGTGTCCTCAGAGATATTGTGTCTCTGATTTCCCTAAGAGTTTTTAAGAAGATAAGTTGCTTCAAAAAAAAATGGAGGAACTAAAAAAGAAATTGTTAAGTATAATTTTGGAAAGCCAACTCCATGCCCAAAAAAATGAGGAAATCAAAGATTCTGTAAAAAAAATTAAAAACAAACAAAAACATAAAAAACTCAAAAAATAGAATATTCAAAATATCCAACTCCTAATTCAGCCTAATATAATGGTCTGGTACCTGAACAAAATCGCACCATTGGTTCAGCAATCGAAACCTTCCTGCTAAAACTAGTCTCCATGATGTGACAGCCTTGGTTACAGCTGCAAAACAATTCAGGAAAATAAGGGACGGTAAACAATCTAAAGGATAATTAATCAAATCATCTGTAGATGATATATCAAAATTCAGATAGATAACATATAACCTACATGTCTTGTCAAACAACAGAAAGATAGATAGATAGATAGATAGATAGATAGATATAGAGAGAGAGAGAGAGATTACTGATGTTCTTTTGACCGTTTTCACGGCATATGAAGAATACAAAATCGTAGAAGCGTGAGAATTCAGAAAAATCCACCTGAGAGAAAAAGGCAGATAATGATCATATTTCAATAAGAAATAAATAAATAAATACCATCCTTTTATGCTATAGATTTAAAGAGAGAAGAAAAAAAAATTAAGAATGGCAATAGTTACTGAATGATATCCTCAAGTAGATAGAATGAGGGCTTCAAATTATTTAGAACTCACCATAAAATCTAGCTTTGACATGAGTTTTGCAAGTTCGTCAACAATTGATATCCTGTCAGAAAAGCCAGAACTTTTATCAGGAAATCAGGGGAAAAAAAAAACTCAAGTAGCACGTCAGAGTTTTCCTTATCTTTTTGAGTGTGTATGAGACTGATTTTAACATATGCACAAGGTATCTAGATAGTGTAAAATTATGCAACAGCAAAGAAAATAGAAAGTTGCAGTGGTTTAAATGCTTATTCACCCTAACAAATTTAAGTTTATTTGATTTCAACAGTATACATTGTATGACCCACTACCCAGACTGCATGCTTCTTTTGATGGGCAAGATCTACTCTAATAGTAAATCTGCCAATAGCACTTATTAAAATACTTAATATGCTTCTAACATCAGGTTATGAATTCCTTCATCAATTTGCCACGAGAAATGAAAATGATCCAACATACATTTCAGGAATTGTTAACAGTTGGTCTACAACATGAAGAGGCAATTTTAGCTCAGAACAGCAAAACTCCAAAATTGCCCTAGATTGTAAAAGCAGATATCCTAATACCATGATGAATGGAAAATAATACAACAGGAAATTAACTGCATAAAGGCACTGGCTGTTTCCAACCCTTTAATGTAGGAAAATATTGAACACAACACTTTAGCAAACCTCAGCAAATCCAAGAAACTTTCTCTTCTTGTCAGCTTGACAAGCTAAAGCATACAATAGCATATAGGAAACCCACCCTTATATAATATATTCACATTATTGAAGCAGCTGGATGCACAAGGGAAGTGCACATTCATGAGACCTTAGCCGGGATGCATAGGGAAGTAAACCTACGAGCATGGAAAGGCAGCGGTATTTCGTAGCTTGTGTTTCTTTGGTAAGTCAAAAAGTGTATGAATCAACTCGAAAGACTTTGTTCCCCAAAGCCCCAAATGCAGAGCCTATTCCAAATGCTTTTCTGATCTGGAAGTTCTCGTGAAAATTATGAGATGCTGCTATCCCTCCGTCTTTTCTCTTTGCTAATTTTCCCCTCTAACATGAGCAGGGAAGCAGAGGTTTTGGATCGATAGGACCTGGAAAGCACCCTCTATTTATCAACCTTGCAGCTTTCCAGATTTTGTATTGATCACATGGCATAGCTAAGACATATGGTCCTTTTGAAATCTTTGAAATCTTAACTGCCCACCATTTAAATCCTCCTCAAACCAAAAGATACTTTCTCACATTAAGGCCACCTCAAACCAATAGCAGTTCTCAAACTTTACATAACATAACATTAGATGTAAGAACCCCGAACCCTACCTACATAACCAGGCCATCAGGTGAAGCCAGTAGAGTAGCAGACTACGCATAGCAATTAAAGACCATATTGGTTTGGGGCTTTGGGCACAAGAACAATTAAGCATTAATATATCATCAAGGGCGTTTTAAATTGCATAAAGTTCTCATTGAGATGTGTACCTTGTATGCACCCTCAACTCCACAAATTTTAAAAGCTGAGCCAATGCATCTTTTGAAGATTTACTCTGCTGTAGATCATCATGCTGTAAATTTCTTTCCATCTCAAATGCTTTTCCTGATCTAATGTCTGCACGAGAAGTAAAAAGTCAAGTTAACAAGTAAACCAAACAGCAAATAGAACTCAATTGACAAATGAAATACACCAATT
This sequence comes from Bocquillonia castaneifolia, assembly GCA_948193215.1. Taxonomy (NCBI): domain Eukaryota; kingdom Viridiplantae; phylum Streptophyta; class Magnoliopsida; order Malpighiales; family Euphorbiaceae; genus Bocquillonia; species Bocquillonia castaneifolia. The sequence continues at coordinate 10,827 of CANYLF010711089.1, forward strand.
TAAATCACAAATCAACCTTATAAAGCACTCCCCAAACCCCTCTCCCAAAATTCAAAGAGAGGGTGAAAATGCAAATAGAAATGACCATTAAGTCCGACATGTAATACAAACTACAAGGCAAACCCAAAACGTCCATTATTTCATACATCAACTCCAAAATAAAAACACAATAACACTACAAGAAAATTCAAAATACGAAGAAAATTCAAAATGCGAAACCGAAATCTTTCCATTAAAATACCAACCACTAAAAACTCAATAAAGAACAAACCTTTAAACCCCTACATGTTAAATTCTGTCAATGTCCACACAATGGCAACTAAATTAAACCCAAAAAAAATCATTCTTTTCTCAAAACCCATCTCAAAGAAAAAAAAAACAACTTTCATGTCACCATGAATCTTAACAACCAAAATCGGAGCTACAAAACATGCACAAAATTGGCAAGCAAAAATAAAACTTCATTTTAACCGCTAGTCAAGAAAATACAACCAAAAAAAATAAACAAAAATAAATCTTTAACCCAAAAAAAAAACATCAAGACGTGAAATTGATGATATAACATCAAAAGTGTGGAAAAAATTACCGCAGTAACGTTGGTAAATCTCAAAGATATCGACCCAGTTGGAATCAGGGAAACCCATGAAGGAGTTGAGGGCGCGAGAGAGGAGAGTAACGTTGTGATGGGTTGAAGAGACCCTCAAAATCTTGGATTGGTATCAGCAAATTAACAATCCACAATAAGATAGAAGAAGAAGAAGAATAAAAGGGTGCTCTCTTTTCTTTTTTTTTTTACTTTGGTGTCTCTCTCTGTGTCATCTGCGTGTCATCTTCTTTTAACTCTCAAATTCTTTTTCCTTCTTTTTACCATTTCATTATTACTATTTTACTATTACTACTGCTATTATTCTCCATTTCGGTTTTATTTTGTTTTATTTTATTTTGTTTTACTAAATAATGAGAAATTGAGAATTATACTTTGAGCTCTTTTCTGAAAATATATTTGTACTAAAAAGTTAGTAATAAATAAGTAAAGTTAACACACATCTATATACTTATATATACTTATATGTAATTCAAAGCCTCAATATCTTATAAAAAATATTTTTACCATATATTGCACCCTATGATGTTAAGTGCTAAACATTCATTAATTCACTTTTAATGTTGATTAATTATCTTTCAAATACTTCGTTAAGGTTATATTGTTTATTACACAAAAAGAAATTTCTACTTACATAAAAAGTCACTTCATCTTCCTGCTTTTCAATTTTTATACAATAAATTCAATATTAGAAAGAGAAACTCCTTTCATTTATGTACAAATAAGAAGTCACTGAAATTCTTTTTCTATATAGCACTCTTTTGCCAACAAATTGGTGAACTTGGACCGTATAGAAGTCTTCTTAGCAACATTTTTTATTTGAATTTTGAGTTCTCTTTTTTCAGCAACTAACAACTATCTTTATGAGAATTAATTGGTTTTTCTTTTTTTTCACTAACATTAAAATATTCTCATTTGTGTAGAACAGAAGCTCACTAAATTTCTTTTCTATGTCACCCTCTTCTCGATAGATGGATAAATTTGGGTATGTGGGTACTGTTAATTTCTTATCGATATTTTTTTATGTGAGTCATCTGTTTTCACCAACCAACCAACAACTTCCTTCATGATGGTTGAGTATGTTTTCCTTTTTTTTCCTAACAATTTCATTCATTTCTTGAGACACATTACTTATGGAAATGGGAGATCCAAGAATATGTTTGCGGATTCACTATTTTTATAATTTTTTTAAAAAAAATTATTATCTGATAATTTTTAAAAATTTTAATTAAATGTATAATTTTATATATATATATATATATTACCAGATGAGACGCCTAGGATCTAAGGGGGATGATCACACAGTAGATGAATTAAAAGAAGTTAAATGATTATGCATATAAACATAAAAAGAAGAAGAAGAAGAAGATCACGAAGATGGAAACAAAGAAATGAAAAACATAAATATTCAAATTATGTTATTAAATCTTAATCATATGTATATAATTTCAGGCGGTAATCCGCTTCAACTTATATACACATATAATTAAGTTATTATTATTAAGTTATTAAAGAAAGTAATATGAAGAAATTATGAAGAAAATTCTTACTTGTTTATTATTCAAATATTCTTGATACAAATCTACAGAACTGATTACAAGGTTACAGAACTTGATGGTTACAAGGTTACAGTTGAGAGTTAGATGATCTCAACAGTCTAGAGGTTTACAGAGAAAAGTTTTTCAGAGAAGGTTACAAGTTTTTCTCTCTTTTGCTCTCTAAATTCTCTCTTATGCCTTCAAGTTCCTGCTCTCTACAACAAACGAAAGCCTATTTATAGAAATTATAAACTTTAAATTACAAATGAAATTCTAAACAAATGTAAATGAAATTATGCTTAGGAACTATTCTAAATCTGACTCTTGGAGAATTGATTGAAGACGTCCCTTCAATGTCTGAGATGCTATCACCGAAAGTAGATAAGACTAATATTATTAATATTTATTTTTACTCTTCTTTTTTTTTTTTTTTTTCAAGGCCCAACAGATTGGGCTGAGGATATTCTTTAGGTCCAATAGATACTCAAGGCTGGGCCAGGGAAAAAATTTCGAAACAATCATCTTCATTATCGTTACCCAAATCTATAATGGGCTCTGATTCTGAAGAGTCTGAATCTTCATTTTTCTGAGAAGCTTTAGACGATGATGCTTTAGTAGATGAGGCTTTAGAACTGGCCTTTTTAGATTCAACCAATTCTTCCATTATCTTGAAAAATTCTTCTTCATTCTTGGCTGAGGCCAACTGTGGTAATGCAAAGGATTTCTGGGCCAGAAATTGGGTCTGGGCCTGTAATGCTGGATTAGGAAGACTATATACATTAGGTCGATTCTGCAGCCATTTTTGGACTGCCATTTCGTTACATTTATCAAATGCCTGGAATTTGTCCCACCATTTGATTTTAAAATATCGAACCAAAGTTATTGTAGAATCTGTGATATGCTGATATCCATAGTGCCATGTACTCATCCAAGGAAGGAAGAAATTGGCACAAAAATGTAAAAGAGGGTGAAATCTTTTTTCTGATTGGTTAGGGTTATAGTGTTTTTTGAATAATTCATAGGCTTGGTTTATGCTAGGGGTTAGGATTTCTGGAGAGGAACTAAAGTAGTTCCACCATTGGATAAACCAATTTGGGAAATTCTTAAATTGTTTCTTGGTATCAAAGAAGATTAACCAAGTATGCGAACCTTTATTATTCTGTATCATTAAGGAGTTATACCAAGCTTGCTGGTAATCCCAGTACGAGAAAGTTTTACAGGTAGTTATTCTGGATGAGAAGTTTACGGGGAATGCTTTAGGCTTGGAAAGGTCTTGACCCCATTCTTTAGGATGGATTATTTGGTGTATTCTAAATTGGGA
>CANYLF010711602.1:0-11794 GCA_948193215.1 Bocquillonia castaneifolia
CCTTTAAATTTTCTAGACTTTTGCTAGCAAATTTATTTGTAAAACTAGCAATAATAATGAAAATAAAAACTTTACTAATACAAATTTATAATTGTCATGTCATGAAACATTCATCAAATAAAAAAAATAGAAACAATAAAGTACTTCAAACTTCAAAGTATAAATCATCTAAAAACTCCAATTACAATTGAAAATATCTTAGAATTATATATAGTAGAGACTTGTGATAAGAAAAAGAAAAGAAACATAAAAGTTTGAAGTAGATAAATAATAAGACCTAATTGTTTATAATGATATTAATAATAAAATACTAATAATTATCTTTTTATCATGATTGATTTTTTAAATTAGTGATTTTAAAACAATTTATTAAATTATTGTGTAATTTTTACCTTTTTATCATGATCGATTTTTTTTATTAATGGTTAGAAAATTATATATAAAACTTTCAAATAAAATTATAAATAATAATAATAACATATCAAAAAAAAATAATAAATATATTAAAAATCTTAATATCACGTATGAAAGAATTTAGTAAATTGATTTTTTAATATAACATATATAATCATTAAAATTATAAATAGGTAAGTTAGTTTTTCTAAATTCCCTTACATAATTAATTATAATTTTAACTCTACACACATACACACACACACACACATAACGGGTCTCCGTGGGATCTGGTATGGGGATCCCCATGGGGTGGGTATAGCATTCCCCATCCCCGTGCCTGGGTAGAGAATTTCCCCCATCCCCGTAACCATGGGAAAATTAAATGGGGATTCACCGTACCATTAGGGACGGGTTCCCATGGGTAATGGGGAAACCCCGCCCCGTTGCCATCCCTATATGTAATGTAATTTTCCTGCATATCCATGCTGATGCATTCACTTAACTGCTTCAAGATGATTGTAAACCAAACAAGAAATTGATCAATCGAAGGAAGAGAATGTACCTTGAGAATGATGAGTCAGATTTACTTATCAAAGAGTGCAGGATAGGCATTATGCTAGAGAAAAACCGTTGCTTGTAAAGTGGCCGTACTATTGCATGATATTTGCGGTTCAAACAGAGTTCAGAATCACTCATAAGAATTTGAAAGGCATCTGCAGCAGATTTCATCAAAGACTTGTGCAAATCTTGCTTGCAATTGTTTTCTAATGAACCATGTTGCAATGGCGAAGCAACAATTCCACCATTTGATAGCAAACAGTTTAGAAAAACCATGGTAATGTGTTTAACCTTTTCGTGACCACGCATAAGCAAACCTTTCCCAATCCATGCTAGTCCAACAGCTGTTGGAATATTAAGCAGAGCAATATTTGGTCCATCAAGACATAAATTAGTGAGATCCATCTCATCACCATTGCTTGTTCTACCACAACTCCCAGAAGAACTATTGTTGAAAGAACACAATAAATTTCTGCTAAAAATTATGTCCATCGCTTCTTCAGATGTACAATCACCTGGAATGCCTGTATTATTGGACTTGAGATCCAATTTGTTAACTACAGAACCCAATACTTGAGCAGAAGTAACATTGCCCTTAAGAAGAAGAGTAATAAATAAATGCAATACTATTCTTTTATTTGGAATGTGTGTTTGAGGACGCAATGCTATAATTACTGATGCAAATAAGGAATGGATCCATTCATCTCTAGTGGAAAATCTGTCCAGTTCCTGAATATCCCTGAACCTTTCCAGATGAACTGGATTGTTAGACAAGGATTCCTTCGGTGGTAACAAAGCACTTGATGAGAATACGCCATAAGCTTTATTAATTATTATATTCTGGCTTTCCGTTGAACAGCATCCAACAGCATCCCTCATAACCTTCATCGTTGCATCAAGAAGTTTATCCTGATGACAAGATAACAGTTTTATCATTACTTCTACAAGTACAAAACAAAATCACTTAAACTAGACTAATTTCATCCCCAGTCAAAACCTATCGTGTAAATGTAAAAACCAATAGGGTATTTCCCCTACAACTAATGATCAAAATAAAAATCAATAGGGATCTCTGGAGTGAGAACAATCAAGTATCAGCATACTTACTTTTTCATTGAATGGAACAGGGAAAGCCATGCAATTTTCAATTTGGTTCCAAAAGTTGACCACAAATTGCATCAGAACTTGCTCAAAACCTTCAGTTTTCTGGATCCTGAACCAATAGAAATCAACAGGAAGTATGCTAAATCACTCCCTTCTATCCAAATTCCAAGCCCCGCAAACATAGAGAGCAAGAAAAGAAGAAAATGAAAGGATAACCATTATGGAAAAAGACAAGTTCTAGCCCTTCAGAAAAGAGATAGATGGACAGAGAGAATTCTGTTTTCCGTTGGTTTATCTACATAACTTCTCACTGTAGATAAGTAGAGAAGGTAATTGGGGGGTGGTGATAGTGATTTTCAGATTCAAGTAATCCACAATCTAGATCATTACAAGAAACAATATCTAAAAAGAGAAAAAGAAATTGTTGTGCTAATTACAAATAACTGAATCAACCCTACAGAAAAGCATACCATATTCTGTGATTGCAGTTATATAGAGACACAAGTTATTGGTCATAAAATTTTTAGACCCAATGAAGGAAAATAAAATTTACTGTCAGAAAAATACGTAATTGTAATAATGAGGATTGAGGTCTTTTTCCAGCCTCCTTATGCTGAAGATGACTTTGATGAGCACAAACAATCAGAGACCTCTTAACACATTGAAAGCCAGTTATTTAACAATGTGTAGAATCACATAATATTGTCCAGGTGTAATTGCTGGAGCAGAGTGAAGCTTCGGCATAGATCGATGTGCATGACAACACATAGAACTTGAACTATTTGGAACATATTGCAGCTCAATTAGAATAAACAAGCAGATAATAAGTAGGACCATTCAAGGTAGTAAGGTACCAGGGAAGCAATTCAGCAGAATAACATTCCAAAAGCTGAAGCAGGATCTTTTCTGACTTTAGGTTTCCTTGGACCTGTGCAGGCAGAATGGAAACTTAGATTTTTAGATTGCCCCAGAAAGGGGTGAAACCTAAGACCATAAGAAAAACTCATGAAGTTTACATGGTAGACAAATTGGTTATTCTGAGTAAGCCTAGTGATAGCATACAATAATTTAATTATGGACATCTTCAACATGCATATTGCATTAGAAATATATTAAACACATCAAACTGGCAGTAAAAGTGTCCATCTATTATTTTCTCTCAATGGTTCCATAAGCTTTTCTAAGATTAATAGCTTATCAGACAAGAATACATAATAGAGAATTATTGACATACGTACATAAATTTCAGCAAGATTGGACAACATAGCTTCTTCCAGCCCTAAAAAAATTTTCAGCATATATCTTTTCCCACCAGTGCCAATGCAAGATATGGCAGTAAGCTTGAGTGACCATGGCATACTAAAATCTGTAGATGATGCTGACAAAACCATTTTCCCGACAACAATGTCCATATAACTCGCTTCCTTATCAGACTCATCACATCCATGAATAAATGACCCAATATGCACTAGTGCCTTCAAAGCCTGATTCCACAACAAAGTCTTGTTGAAATCCGCAGTGATAATTGACATGAATTTCATCAAAATATTGTCAAATGTCAACTTTGATATAAGTAAATAGCCTCCAGGCAGTGTTGCCAGAATCTGCAAACCTTCAACTGCATACCAATTCAAAGGTTAAAAAGCAATACAGTCTAAATTTTGATAGTTGATTCACATTACTAATCCATAAATTTGTTTTAACAGTCACAAAATAAATTGTGGCAAAGAGTAACAAAAGTATCCAACTAAAGACAGTTATTTTATACATGCAACAGATTCTTTTTTTAAAAAAAAATTCCTGGACTCTTAGTACATCAAGCTGCTGTAGAATGCCAGACTTTATATCACACAGAATCCATACAGTATCTCTAGCAGAAATTCAACATACATGTAGATCTCATGAAAATAACAAGGCATCAGTTGTTGGATACCCACCAAATCATTAATTAAAAACCAATAGATGTATAGGCACACTGCACAGGTACACCCTCAAAGACAGCTTAATGGTGCTTTATGAATCTGTTTAGATGTCCAAAGCAGTTAGGAAATGAAGAGGTTGAATGTTATCTAGCTTCAGAAAATAAATTTCCAATTTTCATTTACCCATAAAATTTCCTCCGCCTCAACGTCTCCATTCAAAGAAGAACCAACCTTTTCACGTTAAGAATTTACATTTGCTACTGAGTGCAAAGAAAACTACAATTCAACCATGACAATGATGTTAGAACCCTAAAATGACTTAGCAAATGCCCTGTGTGTGAAAACTAAGGGAGTATAGAAATTACAGGTTGGACAAAATTCCAAACCACTAATCCAAATTTACTCATGGGTCATCTAAAAGGCCAAGCTTATGGATGAATAATTTCATAAAAAGAACACAGTATATAATTAAGCAGTACACATTCACAAACAAGACCCACACGCATAATTGTGATTGTCTAACCAGTACGTGTACAGCAACTGTAAATGAATATACACGTTCAATGTTTACAGCTGAAATATCATGGCTCAGGAGCACTCAGTCACTGCTTGCTCGTGTGGGTTTGTGGTTTGGATGTTAGCAATCAAAAATCCTTTTATGACATTGTTAAAGTATTTACCTCCAAGAAGATTATCTATATCATGAGCAGGTCCACTGGTACACGTTGACAAAGTAGAACTGAAGGTTTCAGCTAAACAAGTGGAGAATCGCTGAAGCAAGAAGCAACATGTCTCATTTGCAGATATACATTGTGATGCTAGATTCTCAGAACTTGTGATCAAATCTCTGCACGCTCCAACAAGTTTGATGCAGAGATACAAAGATCCATAATTAGGTTGTTTGGCTTTTACAAAAATGTCATTTGAATGGCAAGAATTAGATGTACTTTCAACTGAAATACCCAGAGCCTTGATCAGGCGAGGGAAGAAATTTTCAAAAAGTCCATTACAGGAGGAAACAGAAGCTTTTGCACACACATAAAGGATATGCCCAACCATGTGCAGTTTCTGCTTGCTTTGCAAGGGAATTTCATTGTAACTCTTGTAATTAGCAATGTTGTTGAAAATCATGTTTACCTCTTCATCACTAATAAACATACTTAGAAACAGATCACTGTTCTGTACAATAAGATTCTCCAATAGTAATAGAGCTTCTGTCGCTATTTCATTCTTTTGAGGATCGAGGTTATCTAGTGATTCTAACTTTAAGGATAGCATAGGCACTTCACTTGAACCATATATTTCATCTTTTAATGAAGACCAAAGAGCACCAGCATGTTTTGCTACTCTGTCTGCTTCAAACCTCAAAGTGCAATACCTCAAATACTTTAAAGAATCAACCTAAAAATGCACAGTAATTTAACATTAGAAAGGCACGTCTAATTTGGCATACAAATAATGCTTGCTGGCTTTCTGCAATAATACAGATTGCTAAAATTTAATAAAAGTTGTCTGGAATTAACCTTTGCAGATGGCAAGGAAGAAGAGAGCTTCTCAAGAAGCAAAGGCATGGCAAATGGCTCGAAAAGAGGTGTAGAGGAAAATGCAAGCTGTAAACAGAAAGCATAAAAGAAGCATGTTCAAGCTTTTTTTTTTTTCTTGAAAGTAAGCTATTGTTAACTACAAGGTCATAGTTTCAACACGGAAAGAGGTGATAATAAAATCATTGGAAAGTCTCAAAAGAAGCTCTACCTACAAGTAAAAATTGTAACCAAGCATAACTCTATATCAATATAGTACATAAAACATGACACAATATTTACATGCATTTGCAGCAATCCTTGCACCAGATCAACATCAAAATATAGAAAACATAAAAATTCAACAAAAATCACCAATGAGGCTCTATTTTACAGTAAAAAATAATGCACAATAATGCTGTCACATAAATATCATATAAGATAGCAAGAATTCCAAATGACATTACATACCATTAATGACCTTGAGAGATCATCCCTTTTCACATCAATATCTTCAGCTTTTGGCTGGAATAGGAAAAAAGAAACAATGTATATAATAAACCAATGACATAAAACACAATATTGCAATAAAGAACATGTATTATCATGAGAAAATGGAAACATTTTAGTCTGAAATGTGAATCATCAAAACAATAACTGGAGGAACTAGAAAGAAGCTTGTATTCATTTTATAACAACAATTGTCTTTGAAATTCATTATATAACAATTTAAAACAACACTCATAGGTTAACAGTGGTTCCAAGGCATCGATTTATCAGAAGGAAAAAAGAAAGAAAGAAACTTGTATTCTTTTTTTCTTTCCCATCCTTGTCTTTGGAATAATTTTCCGTATCAAACCCCATCCCACACTAAAGGATGAAATTTGAAAAAAAAATTGAATAAAGAAAAAAAAAAGCACAAATCATGCAAAAAGAGAACAAAACTGCTTTAACAAGAAACACTTGTCACTTACAAGGGAGGGTTTAAAGATTGGACTCCAAATCAGTTGATTGAAATTTTCACTCTTATAGGTGCATGACCGAAAATTTGTATTTTTCTTAAGGAAAGAATTATACTAAAAGCTGAGACAAGTGCATACTGCATATATAGTTCAAGTACTGACAGAAATAGGATGCTCCAAACTTACATGTGTAAAATGAATGGGAAAGTAACAGCCTAAAATGCTAAAGAGGTCACTGGCGAAATTTGAAATTGGGCCACGAGGATCTGGAAATAGTTTTCCCAGCACCTCCACAATGTGAAATGTTAGCATCAGGCATTGAGGGTCCTTTTCACCATCAATAGCTTCACAGATTCCATAAATAAGGTCCTCACCCTCACCCTAAACACAAAAAAAAAAAAAATGTAAGCAACATCAGGGTATGAAAGCATTTATTAGAAATTGGCACACATTTGGATAAAAAAATACCAGAGGGATCAACTCACATGCAAATATAGCAAAGTTGCAGCAGTTAGTCAAGTCCATAATAGAATACAGCAGCCACAATTCTAAATTCAGGAATCTCAAAAGGCACACTGAAAACTGACAAGAGCCACACTACTTTATTTCCAAGTAAATAAATCTAAATTTCATTCTACTCCAGATTTTTGAAAGATTACAAAGAAAAGAACCTTTGCATGAACGTAAGTACAGATTTGTAGAAAGAGAGCTTCAAAGTGATTTGGAATTTACATTGATTCATCAGAATATAAGCATATATTCTTCAAACATGCAAGTTTTTTTCATACATCTTGCATAACTAGGCCCGTCTAGAACTGCAAATTAAAATTTTAAGTTCCAGTTCTTCAGATTTTTCTTACTACTATTCAAAACCCTAAAGATTGCTGTGGTAAACGGCAATAGTTCAGGACACAAGATACAATCTCTTCACTTGAAGATATCAATTGAGGAAGACGGAAGACAAAGTCCAAGAGTAATACCAGTGAAGCAATGGCATCAGGATGCTGTTCTAGCAGGCATTCCAGAAGTTCAAAGCACAACTGCAAGATGAAAGTAAATATGAAGTCCAACAACTAAAAGTTTGGCTGGAATTAAATGCATAACATTCTTCTAAAGCAGAATTTTCTCTGAATACATGATTTTGTTCAAACTGGTTGAACATGTAACAAACTGGATGAACATGTGAACAGACGCACCTTCCTGTCATGCTGTGCTAAAGACTGCACCTGCAAATTCTGTAAATAAGATTTGGCAACATTTTTTGCGTCAGCAACTGTGACAATACCATTACTTTTCCTTTGCATCAGTGCCAAGCAACCAACAAGTGCACCACGTAAAGCTCTCCAATCTGCCTGATTAAGGGAAATATCATCTATATAATTTTGATGCCATTTAATAAATGATTAATTAATAACTAGATCACTAAGATTAAAATAAAGAAAAAGCATTTGGATGCAAAATAGTTTTAATCAATGCAATGGCGGTATTTCTATTTCTAACCTAAGGAATGGAATTATTTCCTAGCCTAACCTGGCTTGTGCAAATAAAAAGAAAAGCAAAGGGACATATAACTTTGTAACTCAATCTAGCAAAAACCAAAAAAAAAAGCTACTGCTATATAAACTCCATAATTACTTGCCAGTTGCAATAATTTCAAAACCCTACTAATAGTACTAAACCATCTCTAGAATTTCAGTCAGCACAGCAGTGAAACTAACATTAACAACTACTTTTTATTCAAGAAAAAGAGAAATGATGTTCAAATATGATGATGGACAAACTTCCACAGCTCCTAAAAGCAGTGACAAAGGCATGCACAGTATTTCAAAAATGCACAAAACCTCATCAGGTGGACCAAAAACAAAGATGCATTTCTTTACAAATTTATTTAATGGAAATCCAGTTTAGCAGTCAAATATGTTGCACTTGAATATTAAAAAAATCACAAATTACATTTAAAAAAAACTAGGATATGCAGTAAATTAATCATGTAGATGATTACAAAAGAGAAAATGGTAACAGATGTGAAGAAACAAAAGCAATAAATGATATATAGAGCATGATAAACTTAGATTTTCCACAGTACAGATGCTCTGCTCCAAATTATACTTCTAAAAGGGGGAAAAAAAAGAAAGCCAAGCTCACCAATCTCTCAGTGAAGAACGTTATTAAGCTATGTACAGTTGTGCTGTCTAGTGGCTTTGATGAAAGATGCCTAAGAGCTTCACCAAGCAAAAGAATGCCTAAGAAGAAAGAAAGCATTACAAGAGATTAAATATTATAATCACAAATAAACGTCCAAATTAAATTATCCAACCCCTCCCAAAAAAAAAAAGATCTCAAGTGTTCACCATAAGATTCAATTATGAGATTTCAATTTTAATCCATTTACAATATCAATCTACATCCAACTAGACATAATTTTAAAGGTAAAAAGAAAAGGCACCTCGCGCACGGATTATGTCATCAGTTGTAGTCAAATACAGTTCCATCTCCTTAACCTAATTTAAAAAAAAAAACATATTTTACTAATAATACAAATAGAACTCAACTTTAAGCACAATGAGTGAAAATAAGTAGTGAACCAAAGTTATTATACCAATGATCCTATAGCCACTGTATCATTCTTCAAAAGCAAAACAATCGAATCCAAGCTTGCATCCTGTAGTTGTTAACACGCATTCAATTTACATATCAAAGTCTCAACTTTTGTGCATGAAACTCAAATTAGATAATGTAGTGACAATTAGTTCTTAATTCAACAAAAGCTACTAAAAATTTAATCAACAATGACTAAATATATAATTAAATTACTAAACAGATAACAAAATAAAGTATCATCACGTAGTATTATGTTTTGCGTGAGCAATTACAGTAGCATTTAACTATAATTAACAAATAATTGATTTAAACAAAAAAGATACGAGCGAGTTGAACCTGCTGAGTTAGAGGGCGAGATGAGTCAACGTACGATTCAATATGATGAGTCAGGTGAGTTGGTTCAGCCATGTTTTTAGGGTTTCAGGAGTTTCTGGAGTAGAATAACGAGGCTGAAGTTTGAACAGTTTAATATAGCGGACAGCGAAAGCCGAAAGACGAAGGGAAGTTGTTTATCACTAAATAAGTCCTTGATAGTTTAGTTATTTCACTCTTGTCCCCCTAAAATGATATTTTATTTTCAGTCATGCCAATATCAAAACGATTTAAGGAATCGAATGAATTTGTTGAACGCCCTTTTTAAATAAAAAATAAAGAACGAGAATTTTAAGGTTTTTTTTTTAAAAGGGAAAAGGTACAAAAATGCCACTAACTTATGCCTCCAAGAACAAGTTGGCCACTAATCTTTTTTTGGAACAAATATGCCTGAGTTATAAGTTTTTTTGGTACATCTAAGCCACTCTAGTGACAGAAGAGAAAACGGCAACAAGTTTCCATTTGTAAATAAGCTAAATATTAAAATAAAAAAAATTAAACAGTAATCTTGTTTGTAAATGGGTTTTTTCAAAATAGAAGATGTTTCCTCTCCCACCTCCATCTTGGTGATCACAGCCTCTTGCAAGAATCTTAAAAACTTCATATCAGTGAAACGCTATTAATTCATTGATCAATTTTTTTGACAAATCGAATAAAGAAACTTTACACCTATGAATTCCCACACTAACATAGATCTAATCATATAAAATACAGACCCATTTTTGTTTTGAACAACAGATGGTCACCCACATCAAGCATAAACCCAGTAAAGTTTTAATCTTTAACAATTATCTAAATATTACAAAACAAAAACCAACAATACAATCAGATCTAACAATAATCTTGCATAGCCTCTTTTACTTTCCTTTCCTTCCAAACACATATCTCTCCATATTCCTCCAATTGTCTTCGATTCCGTCAAAAAATGGTGTTGACGGCGATGACAAATGTGATGAAGAAGAAGAGGAAGAGGACGTCGTGTCGACGGTGATGACGAAAGCGACAAGAAGATGATGAAAAACGACGCCGTAGAAGATGATGAAGAACGGGAGGAAGAAGAAGCTTGAGAAAAAGCTGAGATTAAAGCATCAGAGATTGGGAGGAAGTATACCTTCGATATTATCCGACGATGCGGCGTCGTGCATAGCCGTCGATGAACATACGATTGCTCTTGATACGTTTCATGGAAGATATAGTTTATATCCTTGATTATTTCATTACGGAATTTACTGCTCATATGGTGCTGCAAACATTTCTGCAAATGCAAAGATGGAAATAAATAAAATGGATGATAACCATAATTTAGGGATTTGATTAGGTTTAAAAGATCTGATTCAATATTTAAGAAAATTATCTGTATACTATTTTGATAAATTGTGTTTAAGGAAAAATAATATTTTAGTTAAAGTTGCTAAATTGTTTTTAATTCTCAGTTTACTGTCCTAACTAACGGGATATGAAGCCGTTATGTTTTCTGTCACTAGAGTGGCTTAGATGTACCAAAGAACATATAACTCATGCATATTTGTTCCAAAAAAAAGATTAGTGGCCAACTTGTTCTTGGAGGCATACGTTAGTGGCATTTTTGTACCTTTTCCCTTTTAAAAACCTAGTTTTATAATTATTTTGGGTAGTTATATAGTAAAAAATAAATTTGTTAAAATATAAATTAAAATATTGAAAAAGGATTAAATTCAAGTTGGAAAAAAATTTAATAATTATCCATGGTTACAATAAAGTTTTGTTTCCTAATTAGTCTAATCTATCTATATATATATAATAAAGTGAAAGCAAAACTTCTTAAGCCACCATTTTATTTTTATAATTTTATGAATTTAAGTATTTTAAATTTATTTAATTGTGTTATTATTGGTTCAAATTAATTTATATGTATATTTTTAATTAAAATTATTATAGAAGAGTTATATAAATAATAAATAAATAAGACCATATTCATTGAATAATTATTTAGTATAAATGCAATTAAATCAATTTATAAAAAATTGTGTTAAACAAATAATTTCATACTAAACAATTAAATATTATAATTTTAATTAAATAATTTATTAAAATTTGTATAAATAAATAGTAATAAATTATACATTAAATATGCTTAACATAAATAAATTAATTTTAAGATATCTTTGAAAAGTGCGTTAATAGAAATTTTAATTTTATGACTTATTGAAAAATTAAATAATTTTATTAAAATTTGTGCAATAAATAATAAAACATTCATTAAATATACTTAACATAAATAAATTAATTGTAAGTTATATTTTGAAAAGTGTGTTAATAGAAATTTTAATTTTATGAACTATTGAAAATTAATGTATATTTTTAAAATATTTTTTCTACT